>ONZH01025616.1:0-47319 GCA_900303285.1 Rhinella marina
AATAAACACAGCGATGTCACAGTACAGGGATAATAAACAGCAGTGATGTTCACAGTACAGAGATAATAAACACAGTGATGTCAAGTACAGGGATAATAAAACAGTGATGTCACAGTACAAGGATAATAAAGACGTGATGTCACAGTACAGGATAATAAACAGTGATGTCACCGTCAGAATATATAACACAGTGATGTCACAGTACGGGATAATAAACACAGTGATGTCACAGTACAGGGATATAACACAGTGTACAGGGATCACACACAGTAATAAACACAGCGATGTCACAGTACAGAGATAATACACACAGTGATGTCACAGTAACAGGAACAGTAAGAGATAATAAGTGATGTCACTGTAAGGGATAATAAACACAGCGATGTCACAGTACAGGTGATGTCACCGTACAGGAATTGAATATGTCAGTACAGGATAATAAACACAGTGATGTCACAGTACAGGGATAATAAACACAGTGATGTCACAGTACACAGTGAGACAGTAATACACACAGTGATGTCACAGTACAGTACAGTGATGTAATAATAAACACAGTGATGTCAAGTACAGGATAATAACACAGTGATGTCACAGTACAGGATAATAAACACAGTGATGTCACAGTACCAGCAGGGATAATAAACACACCAGTTACCAGATGTCACCAGTGTACAGTACAGGATAATAAACACAGTGATGTCACAGTAACAGAGATTATAAACACAGTGATGTCACAGTACAGGATAAAAACACAGTGATGTCACAGACAGAGATAATAAATGATGTCAGTGCACAAGAGATATGATGTCACAGCAGAAACAGGATTAATAAACACAGTGATGTCACAGTACCGTGAACAGTACATAACACAGTGATGTCACAGTACAGATAATAAATGTCACAACACAGTGATGTCCTGTACAGTACAAGAGATAATAAACACAGTGATGTCACAGTGACACAGGATAATAAACACAGTGATGTCACAGTACAGAGATATAATAAAGTGACACAGTTCACAGGGATATAAACACAGTGAATGTCACAGTACAGGGATAATAAACACAGTGATGTCACAGTACAGGATAATAAACACAGTGATGTCAAGTACAGGGATAATAAACACAGTGATGTCACAGACAGAGATAAAAACACAGTGATGCACAGTACAGGGTAATAAACACGTATGTCACAGTACAGAGTGATGTCACATAAAGATAATAAACACAGTGATGTCAGTACAGGGATAATAACACAGTGATGTCAAGTACAGATAATAAACACAGTGATGTCACAGTACAGACACAGTGATGCACAGTACAGAGATAATAAACACAGGATGTCACAGTATAATAAACACAGTGATGTAGTAAGAAATAAACAGTGAGTCACAGTACAGAGATAATAAACACAGTGATGTCACAGTATACAGTCCAGTACAGGATAATAAACACAGTGATGTCACAGTACAGAGATAATAAATACAGTGACGTCACAGTACAGAGTAATAAACACAGTGATGTCACAGACAGGATATAAACACAGTGATGTCACAGTACAGGAATAATAAACACAGTGATGTCACAGTACAGGGTAATAAATAGTGATGTCACAGTACAGAGATAATAAACACAGTGATGTCACAGAACAGGGATAATAAACACAGTGATGTCACAGTACAGAGATAATAAACACAGTGAAGTCACAGTACAGAGATAATAAACACAGTGATGTCACAGAACAGGGATAATAAACACAGTGATGTCACAGTACAGGGATAATAAACACAGTGATGTCACAGAACAGGGATAATAAACACACTGATGTCACAGTACAGGGATAATAAACACAGTGATGTCACAGTACAGAGATAATAAACACAGTGATGTCACAGTACAGGGATGATGTAAAGTGTTTAGTCCCTCTTTGTCCATAGCCAGCACTGTATTTGGACATTGCCCCCTTAGATGTTGGGCCCTATTGTAGCTGCTATTTTGTTACACCCAGGCTTTGGGGCAGTGTTGGACTATGATGCCTAGGGCCCAATTCATTCTGGGGGCCCACTGTACAGCTACATGCAAATATTACACCCTCATACAGGGGCAGCAGCAGCAAACCACTACAGTCATGGCCAAAAGTTTTGAGAATGACACAAATCTTCTATTTTCACATGATCTGCTGCCCTCTGGTTTTTCTGTGTGTTTGTCAGATGTTTTTATCACATACAGAAATATAATTGCAATCATATTATGAGTAACAAAAGCTTATATTGACAGTTAGAATGAGTTAATGCAGCAAGTCAATATTTGCAGTGTTGACCCTTCTTCTTCAGGACCTCTGCAATTCTCCCTGGCATGCTCTCGATCAACTTCTGGACCAAATCCTGACTGATAGCCGTCCATTCTTGCACAATCAATGCTTGCATTTTGTCAGAATTTGTAGGTTTTTGTTTGTCCACCCGTCTCTTGATGATTGACCACAAGTTCTCAATGGGATTAAGATCTGGGGAGTTTCCAGGCCATGGACCCAAAATCTCTATGTTTTGTTCCCTGAGCCATTTAGTTATCACCTTTGCTTTATGGCAAGGTGCTCCATCATGCTGGAAAAGGCATTGTTGATCGCCAAACTGCTCTTGGACGGTTGGGAGAAGTTGCTCTCGGAGGACATTCTGGTACCATTCTTTATTCACGGCTGTGTTTTTAGGCAAGACTGAGAGAGCCGATTCCCTTGGCTGAGAAGCAACCCCACACGTGAATGGTTTCAGGATGCTTTACAGTTGGCCAGTGGCGTAACTAGAACTGACTGGGCCCCACAGCAAATTTTTGAACGGGCCCCCACCAGCAACTTTTTTGCGACCCTCAACTCACATGCAACCCCGACTCCTGTGGCTAGTCAAGATTGAGCTTTCAGACGAGGCCCGGCAGCCACTCCATCCGTTTCCTAGAGTGTCACTATATATAATGTCATTGTAGATTACTGTTTAGAGGGCCCTGACAATAAAATCATTTAGTCTTCTTCGTGAGGGGGCCCCTTGTGGGTCTGGGCCCCAAAGCAGCCGCTTCCCCTGCTTCCCCTATAGCTACGCCCCTGCAGTTGGCATGAGACAAGACTGGTGGTAGCGCTCACCTCGTCTTCTCCGAATAAGCTGTTTTCCAGATGTCCCAAACAATCGAAAAGGGGATTCATCAGAGAAAATGACTTTACCCCGTCCTCAGCAGTCCACTCCCTGTACCTTTTGCAGAATATCAGTCTGTCCCTGATGTTTTTTCTGGAGAGAAGTGGCTTCTTTGCTGCCCTCCTTGAGACCAGGCCTTGCTCCAAGAGTCTCCGCCTCACAGTGCGTGCAGATGCACTCACACCTGCCTGCTGCCATTCCTGAGCAAGCTCTGCACTGCTGGTAGCCCGATCCCGCAGCTGAAACACTTTTAAGAGACGGTCCTGGCGCTTGCTGGTCTTTCTTGGGCGCCCTGGAGCCTTTTTGGCAACAATGGAACCTCTCTCCTTGAAGTTCTTGATGATGCGATAGATTGTTGACTGAGGTGCAATCTTTCTAGCTGCAATACTCTTCCCTGTTAGGCCATATTTGTGCAGTGCAATGATGACTGCACGTGTTTCTTTAGAGATAACCATGGTTAACAGAAGAGAAACAATGATGCCAAGCACCAGCCTCCTTTTAAGTGTCCAGTGGTGTCATTTTTACTTAATCATGACAGATTGATCTCCAGCCCTGTCCTCATCAACACCCACACCTGTGTTAATGGAGCAATCACTGAAACGATGTTAGCTGGTCCTTTTAAGGCAGGGGTGCAATGATGTTGAAATGTGTTTTGGGGGATAAAGCTCATTTTCTAGGCAAATATTGACTTTGCAAGTAATTGCTGTTAAGCTGATCACTCTTTATAACATTCTGGAGTATATGCAAATTGCCATTATAAAAACTGAAGCAGTAGACTTTGTAAAAATTAATATTTGTATCATTCTCAAAACTTTTGGCCATGACTGTACAAGATGACTGATTATGAGGGTCCCTGGGTAAGGAGGATGGTGGCCTTCTTCTATGTCTGGACATCTCCTGATGCCTCTATAATGATACATTTGGTAGTTTGTTAATAATGTATCCTGTCTTTACATGAATGATTGGCTGGTTGCTGTACTCTGCCCATCTATATGTACTGCAGTCAGTCTACTGTATCATGTGCCAATTGTGCGGTGGGGAACTAGGGGCCCAACTTGCTGAGGGGCTCACCGAGGGATTCACCTGTTCCCCTGTGGGCCAGTCAGAGTCTGATTGGGGGCCCCTCTCCAAATATTACCATGTGGGCATTGGGAGGATGAAAGCTCCGGACTCATGTTGCTGCCACTTTTTAACCCTCTAAGGGCATCCCTCTGTCTGACATCACGGCTTCTATCGATTTTACTGCTGTATTATCCAACTCGTTTCATGTAATAATGTCCAGTTATCAGATAACCTGATATAGACAAATGTAAGGAAACAGACAGACCCTGGTGTCTGAGGTGAGATCCCGGGGCACATCATGCAGATGATCAGATAATGGGATAAGTGGTGGTAAATGAGTTGCGGCAATAAGAGTGCGGCGGATTACGGGGGAGCGGCGGAGGCGGCCGGCATTCTGTTTGTCTTCACATTCTACAAATATTACATTATGGTCACCTTAGTCTCACCTCTGCCTTAATGAGATGCAGCAGCCGCCGCCGTGATCAGCCGCTGCCAGACACTTGGCTCTGACTAGAGTTGTAGCCTCCATATATTATCTACATTGTAACCTTCACACTGCAGATACCGGAGGAGCCGCGGCCTCAAGGCGTCCGTAAAATCTGCGCCAGGCCCGGGAGGTGCACGGGGAGAAGCTCTGGCCGCAGCCAAGGACTGTTTACTTTTAACATTTATTCTTCATGTCCCAGAGATACAAAATATTTACATAGAAGTTGTTACATCTGAGATCATTAGAGTCTGTGGACATCGCTCAATGTATCACTGAGGTCTGCTGCAAGGTAACCGCGTACACAGGAACAAACGTCCGCGCCAAGAAAAGCTGATGGGGAAAGGGGGGAGGCTGGTCTTATGTACTTTGCACTTCATTTTCTCACTATTTTCAATCTCTGCTTGCTGTCAGTGAATGGAAACATTCCTATTTACATCTCTGACCAGAGGGTTTGCAACAATGTATCCAGTCTAGAGACTCCACTGTGAGACTAACACCCTGGACTCAGACTGATACATTGTAACAAACCATCAGGGCGGGAGAATTGTGCTTCTGATGTCTTTAGCTCACAGACAATTGTCCAGATTGGATACACTGTAACAATTCCTCAGCTGTGACAAGTGATAGTTCTGTACTTTTAGGATTTGACATTCGCCAAGCTCAAACTTTATGAATGTATAATGAAAAGTGCTGCAGCTTCCTAATACAGTTTGTGCTGCAAGATCTTTGCTTGCAATCAGTGAATGGAAACAATCTTTACATCCAGATATTGAAAACCCGTCTTTCTATAATGAAAAGTGCTGCAGCTTGTTTCTGCTTCAAAATCTTTGCTTGCAATCAGTGAATGGGAACAATATTTACATCCAGACGTTGAAAACCCGTCTTACTAATGTGCAACTGACACAGCTGCAGAGCTTGTCGCAGTGTATCAGCTCTCTCACTTGATCAGGATAGATTTTCAGTTTCTGGATCTAAACTTGAATGTTCCAGCTCACTGACAGCAAGCAGAGATCTTAAAAAGGGTTAAGAATTGAAACACCAAGCCTGTGCAGAACTCCTCATCATACAATGATTGAGTTTGATATCATCCTGGACACCGGCCCTTTAACCGCCTTCCATTGGCGGGGCACGAGGGAAGCTCCTGTGAGTGGAGTACATCTGTGAGCGCCTGTGAGTTATGGAGCGATGTGCAATCATGATGGTCCAGCCAAAAAAACAAATGGCTTCCTATTAAGTTCTCCCCTCCCGTCCCCCGAACTGTAGAAGTGTTCAGGTTGGAGCGAGGTGCCCCTGCCAATCTGTCTCTGCGCCGATGGCTGAGTACTGAAGGCATTCATCGGGCCGCTGGCAGCCGCAGATCTATCACCAGTGACCTTATAGAGAATATTCCCCGCACCACTGACACAGCTCATTGCTCAGAGCGCGGCTCTGCAGGCGGCAGTAGATGTATGAAGTGGCGCGCTCCATCCCTCACTCATCCCCTTTGTCCCCCGAGGACGCAGCATTTACATTCGCCGGCCTTTCACGGATCCTCTTCTCTATTGAGTGACCCAGTGTGAAATCCAAATCATTAAAACTATTGCTACGGCTTACACTCATTTATTAGTTATTGGTCCCGGGTAATTGGGCTGAGGCACCGGGAGCAGAACATGTTGTGGAGGAGCCTGAGGTCACCTAATGAGGCGAGATGTAATAATGCAAGATTGATTTTTAGCTGTGAACAGAGAGAGATTCCAAGCAGAGCTCGAAATGTGCAGGACAGCAACCCTCAGCGGAGCTACAAAGTGAACACACATGAAGAGAGAGACACGAGCCGCAAAGACATTCACTGCACATAACTCTGCACTGTACAATTCAGAGTTATATATACTCCAGAGCTGTACTCACTATTCTGCTGGTGCAGTCACTGTGTACATACATTACTTATCCTGTACTGATCCTGAGTTACATCCTGTATTATACCCAGAGCTGCACTCACTATTCTGCTGGTGCAGTCACTGTGTACATACATTACTTATCCTGTACTGATCCTGAGTTACATCCTGTATTATACTCCAGAGCTGCACTCACTATTCTGCTGGTGCAGTCACTGTGTACATACATTACTTTTCCATCTGTACTGATCCTCAGTACATCCTGTATTATACTCCAGAGCTGTACTCACTATTCTGCTGGTGCGTTACTGTGTACACACAATTACTTATCCTGTACTGATCCTGAGTTACATCCTGTATTATACTCCAGAAGCTGCACTCACTATTCTGCTGGTGCGGTCACTGTGACACACATTACTTATCCTGTACTGATCCTGATTACATCCAGTATTACACTCCAGAGCTGCACCTCACTGTTCTGCTGGTGCAGTCACTGTGTACATACATTACTTATCCTGTACTGATCTGAGTTACAACCTGTATTATACTCCAGAGCTGCACTCACAATTCTGCTGGTGCAGTCACTGTGTACATACATTACTTATCCTGTACTGATCCTGAGTTACATCCTGCATTATACTCCAGAGCTGCACTCACTATTCTGCTGGTGCAGTCACTGTGTACATACATTACTTATCCTGTACTGATCCTGAGTTACATTCTGTATTTATACTCCAGAGCTGCACTCACTATTCTGCTGGTGCAGTCACTGTGTACATACATTACTTATCCTGTACTGATCCTGAGTTACATCCTGTATTATACTCCAGAGCTGCACTCACTATTCTGCTGGTGCAGTCACTGTGTACATACATTACTTATCCTGTACGATCCTGATTAATCCTGTATTATACAGAGCTGCCTCACTATTCTGCTGGTGCAGTCACTGTGTACATACATTACTTATCCTGCATTATACTCCAGAGCTGCACTCTCTTTTTTAGTACAGAATGTGTGTGGGAAGCTCCGGACCCTCTGCCAACAGGTGATTTCAGGGAAGAGAAGGATCGGGTGAAATGAATATTTTCTCCTGATCCTGACGGGAGAGATAGCCATCGGCCAAATGACAGCAGATCCAAGATGAGGCGTTTCAGCCCAACTAAACCTGTCGCTGCCCAATGATGTAGGGCGCTGCTGCTGGACATCCCAGTAAAAACTGCATCCCCACCAGTTGTCTCCATGAAATTAATCAGACCCTTAAATCAACTTTACCTTAAACTACAAGAAAAAACGAATCCAGACCTCAGACCAGACACTTGCAGCGCTCATCACTTCTTGCTCCCTGAGCCTCTCTGCTTTAGGTTCCGCCTGCCACATACTGGGCTGTGATGCCAGCTGGTGCCAGGATATTGTATGCCCAGTGGTGTACCATACCTTGATGCTGGATGGTGTCAGGACCCAGTGGGTGCGGTGCTGGTGCCTGAAGCTGGAGAGGCCTGGGGAGTGAGAGTGCTGGAGCTATGCTCCCTCCTCAGGTCCAGTCTGGATTCAGGAGATCACTGGGTCTTCACCAACTCCCCGTGGGTCAGTCCGAGCCTCTGGCCTTTGCTCAGCTCTTGGAAGGAATGTACAGTGTATTATGCCATTTCTTTGTTTCGATTTTGTATATAATGATATGACTCAAACTAATAAGGTCACCTCTAAGGAGGCTTTTTTTATCTTTGCGATCTAAATTTTTCCAGCCATTGTGAGAGGCTTTCCAGCTCATCCATGAATCTAGTGACCGCCTTTGAACGCTCCAGGGCTGTGGAGTCGGAGTCGTAGTTGGTGTCCATTTTGGTGGAGTCGGAGTTGGAGTCAATATAAAATGGATAGACTCTGACTCCTAAAATATATAATAATTTGGTACATTTAGTTCAGTGCAGTATGTGCTGATTATATTATCATAAGAATTTGGGAACATGATGAAATGTCCTATAAATGTCTGTTCTATTCCTGATCTCAGGATCTAGGCTTTCAGTTGAGATGACGGTGTGCTGCCCTTTATGTAGATGATCAGTAGTGAAGCTCCTCCGCTACAGATCAGAGGGAAAAGGCACTGGGAAGGAATGGCTGCACTCATCTCAGATCTGCTGGAGAGAACAGGATTAAATGGGTTTTCTCACTAGTTACAAAGATTAGCTTTTTAATCATAAAGGGACAGATAAAAGAAGACATTTTCTAAATCCATTGGTCAGTCATGAACTATAGACAGTTCAGCAGGTCTCTCACTGTACACAGGTTTCTATGGTAACCTGCAGACCAGAAAGACTGTTATCTGATTGGCTGAGACCAGTGAAGAATGATGGGACTGAGCTCTGAGTAATTACCCACAGTAAGCAAAAGGTCCAAGTGTTGTGATGACTGAGAAGCTTTACCTGGAATTGTGTTAGAGATCACAATCTCCTGCTCTGTCAGAGTAATAACTGATGGAGACCCCCCCACAGCCTGAGGAGACAGAGTGAGTGAAAAGTGCCTGTCAGCCAGTGAATCAATGTGCTGAGAAAACCCCTTTAAGGCAAGTACTTCTTAATATATCTAAACTTTCAATAAACTGCATATAAATCACTTGTCCGTTGCATGTTCTCTCTGCTTTATGTTTTAGTTTGCTTTTCCTCTGATGTAAAACACCTAGAGCCTTATGTACGAAAACTGTCTCGGTGCAGAAGGTTCTTTGTTGCCCATAGAAACCAATCAGAGCTCTCCTTTCATTTCATATAGTGCTCTGGAGAAATGAAAGGAGAGCTCTGATTGGTTGCTATGGGCAACAAAGAAAGTCTTAGACCTGGACAGTGTTCATACATCAGGCCCTTAGTGATCTGTACCCAGAGAAGCCTGAGACTGGAAGTTCAGAGTAAAGATATCTAGTAAAACATAGATTACAAACTTTTTTTTTGTCATGACATACCTGTACTATTGATTTATGCAAAGTTATCACTTAAACATGCGCCGTGTATGAGGGAGGCGGAGTCGGGGCTTTGGCTTACCGACTCCACAGCCCTGGAACCCTCTCCAGCTTTCTTATACCATTTCTTCAGCCCATTGATTCTGCTGCCCACAATTTAAAATGAGGAATTACAAAAGTTTTTTTTTAAGAAATCAGTGTTTTTAATGAATCCTAAAAATATGTTTTTCTTCTGCAGCTGCTACCTGGCATTGAGCCTTCTAGATACATCTAACAGACAGGACATCTTGGTACATCTGACTTGGTGTGGAAGCAACAAAAACATGAGGATAGCGAATGCAAGTGATGATGTTATGAGCTATTACCCACCACAAGGGTCCATGGAGACCCCACCTCACTGTCCAGGGTCTTCTGCACATAAAAGTGATGTAACCATGGTGGGCGTCCCAATCTTTTACTCTGTTATAGTGCAGAAGTATAAAGGGAGACTTGGCCTCGCTCCTTCCTGGCCCCCAACGCTACATTGCTCTGGATATGACATGACCTGAGCTTTGTGATTATTCACTGGTTAAAAGCAAAGCAGACAAATCTTCCACTATAAACAACCATGAAATTGAGCGTCCTGAGACCTGATTACATTATTCCTGGAGGTGCAGAACAGAGGTCTGGGCTTCTGTGGCTTCAGCTCCTGGGAGAACCAATGACTATAAAATGAAGGAAACCATTAGCTGTTAGTATCAATATTTTATATCCAAGACAAAATGTTTACCCGTTAAGTTCTTATATTCCACAAACATCTTCTATTGTTTCATTGTTGTCATCAGTTTTATTAACATTGAACACTGTGTGAGGACTCAAACTAGAAGGATGAAGAACCAAACAACAATCTCCAGCGTTCTTCTCATGAGTCTATCAGATAATCAGAAGACCATCCATGTCCTCTTCATCCTCTTCCTCCTCATCTACCTGATGACTTTCTTGATCAACTTTCTTATCCTCCTTCTGGTTCTTTCTTGTGCTCATCTTCACACACCCATGTATTTCTTTCTTGGAAACTTAGCATTCTTGGACATGTCCTACTCATCTGTCACTGCTCCAAGGATGCTCTTTCACCTCATCACCCAACATTGGTCCATCTCCTTCTCAGATTGTATAACACAAATGTTCTTTGTGATGTATTTTGGCACCTCTGAGGCTTTCTTGTTGTCCTCCATGTCTTATGACCGGTATGTAGCCATCTGCCGCCCTCTCCACTACTCTCAGGTCATGTCTTGGGGCACCTGTACTCAGATGGTGTCTTTGGTTTGGTCGTCTGCTTCCTTCGCCCCTCTCATGTATATTTTATTTCTAAGAAGGTTGACGTTCTGTGGTCCTAACCTCATCCAGAATTTCTTTTGTGATCTTCCCCATTTGCTCCAGATTTCTTGTACTGATACTTCCATCAATGTTCTAGTCTTAATAGTTATTGGGGGTCTTCTGAGTGTCGCAGCCTTTGTTGCCACCTTTTACCCGTATGTGAGAATTTTTAGCACAGTCTTTAAGATTCAAACCAGTAATGGAAAACGTAAAGCTTTCTCCACCTGTACGTCTCATCTGACTGTGGTCTTTGTATATTACGCATCAATAACTTTTATCTACCTTGTACCTAACACAAGTAATCTTCTTACATTGAACCGAGTAGTCACTGTGATATACACACTAATCACCCCCTTACTCAACCCCTTAATCTACAGCCTAAGGAACCAAGACCTGAAGGTCGCACTGAGGAGAACTTTATATGTAGATGGTACAAGAAGACGCACATGACTCCTGCCCAGGACTTATTATAGACTTACTTGTAGCTGCATTACTGACAAAAAGTAAACAACAAGGCTCAACATGGAGATTTTTGGGTGTGTGTGACCTGGAGGCATGTGGACAGGGGTCCCAGCTTAGAGTGACTAATTTCTCTTTGTCATAGGATTGATCCATGTCTCAGTATGAAATATTTCTGAAATGTTTTTCCATATTCTTTCTAGACACCGCACAGTTCCTGACAAACTGAGCTCTAATACAGAATGAGGCTCATAATATATGTGAATTGTTACTTTTAACAAATGGACAAATGGCAACAATGTGTTCTGTTCTCTGGACGTGTCCTATATGATTGTTAAAACTCTGACATGTACAACCTCCTCCCCCTCACTGCTGCCATGTCTCTCAGAGATAGAAGGGGGAGAGCAGCTCAGCCTGGAGTTCTGTGCTGTACGCACCCATTTATGGGGCCATAAGTTCTGCAGGGGCCAAAGGTTCTGCACAGTCAAGTTTGCCCCAACATGTGAAAACCTCAGAAAAAGATGGAAACACCTTGGAAATGGATAGGAAACACCAGGGGCAGCATGTAGGGATGCCTCTGAGGCTCCCTAATTGCACCATTTTTTCTAAATCTGGCCAATAGTCTGGTGATGACCCCAAGCTAATTTTCAGGGACATGGTAATGGTGACCCACTTAAAAATGCTGCCTGACAACCTGGCGGTGAGTCCCTGATTGTCTGTCTTTCAATAAGATTGCAGTGTAAAGCATGGTGGTGAGCCTCAGTAATAAGATTGCAGTGTAAAGCATGGTGGTGAGCCTCAGTAATAAGATTGCAGTGTAAAGCATGGTGGTGAGCCTCAGTATTACTTTTTAGATGGAGATTGCATGTGGTCACGTACTCCCTGGAACCCCATAGTCACCCCTTCTCTGATGTGCTAATATAGATATGCAGGTAAAATTATTTTCAGACCTATCCAAAAAAAGATGTACGCAGTTTGCGCAAATAAAACTGGAATCTACAGATCAATACAGTATCTATAGACTGTGAGCTATATAGCAGGCTGATTAAATGTATTCACTAGTCACTGCACAGTCATGCACAGGAATATATCTGTTTACAGATGTATAGTTTGATCTATGTGGCTGGACAAGGTGTACCAGGCACAGCTCTGCACAGAATACAGGCTTACAGCATATACTGAATTTTTCTCACAGAATCAATTAGTTTTTAAAAGACTGTTGGGGCTTCCTATCCTACACAGAATACAGGCTTACAGTATATACTGTATACTGTTCTTCAGAGTATAGTCTTTAAAAGGACTGTTGGGGCTTCCTAACCTAACTCCTAACTAACTCCTTGCTGCACACACTACACTAGCTAACACTGTCTGTCTCTTCTCCTTCCCAAAGCACAATGAGGCTGATGCTGCAGGTCCCTACCTTATATAAATTTAGGTCACATGTTACTGCCAGCCAATCACTGCTGGGGAGGTATAGGGGCTGTTACATCACAGCAGGCGTTTCCACAGGCTTCCCTTTGATGCTGATTGGCTGAAAAAAACGGGCATTTCAAACTTGCAGTGACGCGCGAATAATCACGAGTCCGCGCTGCCTCGGGATGCTGAGCCAAGCCGAAACGGGCAATATTTGTGCGAATCACGAATATTGCCGCTTCGATTCACTCATCACTAGTCATCAGTATTAAAGTCTTGTAAACTCTTTAAACATTTTAAAACAAGTCTATCTATTTAGGGACAGTTTTTTAGACAATGTTTAAGACAATGGGATCTTCTCCTATGGAAGAGATTAATTTTCCCTTTTTTTTCTATATAGCCCAGACCACTATGATGACTACTTCTGCCCATGACTTTTCTCTCTTTGCTGTCCGGACATCTTTGGTGTCCTGCTTTTACGGCATCCTCCACAACAATTCCTCACCCAATAGACAAACCTTAACCTTGCCTGTTTTTGCCCCATTACTGCACCTGCCATGCTGTAATATGCCCCCTATAATATACTATGGAAGTAAATACTAATGTCTCACAGATACTTATTCCTTCCTGGATTCCTTCATACCTCACCAATCACATGTTTAGTGTCTCCCACCACACATCACCTCATCACTCTCATGTCCCTCAAGGCTCTGTCCTGGACTCCTACTCTTCTCCATTTATGCCTCCAGCCCAGGACAACTCATAGAGTCCCATTGCTTACAATACGACTTTTAGTCTGATGGCTCTCATATCTACCTCTCTAGCCCAGATGTCCCCTCCCAGATATGTCTATCCAGCTATTTGAAAACTCAACATGAAGAAAACCACATTCATTATGTTTTCGCCCATGTCACTCATCCCTCCTACCAGATCTGTCAATCACAGTTAATGGCTCCGCTCTTGCTCCAGTGTCACAGGTCCGCTGCCTCGGGATAACATTTGATTCTGCCGCGTCCTTCAATCTACACATCAAAGCAATGCCCATTTCTTGCTATATCCATCTCAAGAACATCTCTTGTATTCACTCCTTCCTGTACCCTGGGTCAACTAAAATACTGCTGCATTCCCTCATCATCTCCCGCCTGGACTACTGCAACATCCTACTTTGTGGCCTCCCATAGAACACTCTGGCAGCCTTCCAATCTATCCTAAACTGCAGTAACCACAAGACCCCTGTTTCTTTGTTCTGCTGTGCACCCCTCAGTAATAGGCCCTTTACATGGGCCGAGAATCGCAAAGATAATCGCTAATGGGCGCTCATAGGACCTACAGATGGGCGAGGTTATCGAAAATTCAATTCAGCTGTTTCACCCAAGTTCACAAATAAATTAGATTTATTATGAATTACTTTGTCACAGATAGCATTTCATTGTATGTAGCGGGCGCCGTGATGGGGAACAGCAATTATGCCGCCCCTCCCCGCCATTGAACTCCTCACATTCCACGTTCAATGAGATTTGGTGCATTTTCTTCAATCCAGTTGGCTGCGATGGCCTCTCTACGACCTTTTCCGCCATTTCTGGAAAAATTGATTCATTAGGAAAATTGGCGTTGCGACAAATCAAATTTTTCCTGAAATTTGGATTGAAGTCCACTTTGTTAACTTCGATTCACTCAACAATAATGCTCATTAGCTGGCAGTGTAAAGGTACTGCCGATTACCAGATGAATGAGCAAGACGCTTGTTCTGGTAATCTAGTAATCCGATTGTTTGTGCGCACACAAAAATTATCATTTGGCGTCAGCAGATCATGCTGTGTAAGCACAATGCTGCTGGCAAACAACGAGTCTGCATGGAGAAGAGCGATGGCATTAGTGAAGTGCAGCAATCTCCTCCACCAGCGAGCCGCAGGTTGTCGGGAAGGACCAGGGGATGCAAAGTTGATTGAAATTGTTGCCACTCCTGGGAGGGTTGGGGGGCGGGGTTCAGTGCAGCCTCGGGGGAACATAGTGCAGGTACCATTAAAGTTGCCTTGGTGCTGTAGGTTCAGTGCCAGATTCAGCAGGACAGTCAGCTAGGTGAAGATGTTGCACAGACTCCACAACAGCAGAATGCTCAGAAATTTTTAATGAAGACAATTTAGAAAGTTTTTCAATATTGTATTTTGGAAGCAAATGGACAATAAAAATCAGTGCAAAGTGTCCATTTATTAAAGTTGCATGTTACCATGTGCTTAACCTGCAGTGATATGTTAGTGCTAAGACTTCTCCACATGTGCTACAACAAACCAGTGCCAACCACATATCTTTATATATATTCTCCTAAACATTGAAATTTCAGCACCACGAAAGACAAGCCGAAAGGGTATACAAATTGAGGAAGTAGCCGGTGTCACTGAGATCTGCAGATGATGACATTTTTCAGCACCTAGCTCCAATCTGTGGGAGGGGCATAAAAGCCAGACTGACAGCAAAGTTTTTTAGCCACATGAATTCTCAGAAATCAGATCAGTGTGGGATGATTGTTGGATGTCTCCTATTTATTGCCAGTTATCACCACTTGTACCACACTGAGGGGACAGAATCCTGGAGCTGAGAGGCCTCGGTTTGATCGCTACACTCCTAGGCCGAGATGTCAGCACTGGTCAATGCTGTGTGTCCCATTGTTTGGGAGAGCAATGAAGAACTGGAATGACAGCAAGAAGTGCAGAGAGGAGAAACTCTGCCGGACGGATCGTCTGATTAGGAGAATGGCGCCTGGTGATCCGTTCTGTACAGGAAGTGACATCACATCTCAGGCCTAGAGAGACAAGTAGTGTCTACACAAACCATCAGAAGGTGTCTACACAACATTGAGCCAGACGTCCACTGACCTGACACCACATCTCTTAAAGGCTATCAAGATGGCAATAGAGGCTGGAATGGAGGTCTACTGTCTTCAGCAAGGAGTCCATCTGTTTTCTCAGTGATAGGACTGGACTGGAGACCATGTGGAGTTCACATCACGCTGGTCCTACTCCCGGTATGGAGTGGGGTGGTATAATGTACAGTAGCCGGACCCCTCTGGTCTTCATTACAGGGTAACAGCTCAGAGCTGCATTGATTTGGCTGTGGAACCAGTGGTCTGGCCATTTCTCCCAGGAGTCATTTTTCAACAGGACTACGCCTGAGCTTTGTGACTATTCAAAAAGTAAAGCAGACAAATCTTCCGCTATAAACAACCGTGAAATTGAGCGTCTGGAGACCTGATTACATTATTCCTGGATCTGCAGAGCAGAGGTCTGGGCTTCTGTGGCTTCAGCTCCTGGGAGAACCAGTGACTATAAAATGAAGGAAACCATTAGCTGTTAGTATCCGATATTTGATATCCAAGACAAAATGTTCACCTGTTGAGTTCATATATTACATAAACGTCTCCTAATGTTTCATTGTTGTCCTCAGTTTTATTAACTTTGAAAGCTTTGTGAGGACTCAAACTAGAAGGATGAAGAACCAAACAACAATCTCCAGCGTTCTTCTCATGAGTCTATCAGATAATCAGAAGACCATCTATGTCCTCTTCATCATCTTCCTCCTCATCTACCTGATGACCTTCTTGACCAACTTTCTTATCCTCCTTCTGGTTCTTACTTGTGCTCATCTTCACACACCCATGTATTTCTTTCTTGGAAACTTAGCATTCTTGGACATGTCCTACTCATCTGTCACTGCCCCAAGGATGCTCTTTGCTCTCATCACCCAACATTGGTCCATCTCCTTCTCAGATTGTATAACACAAATGTTCTTTCTGATGTATTTTGGTACCTCTGAGGTTTTCTTGTTGACCTCCATGTCCTATGACCGGTATGTAGCCATCTGCCGCCCTCTCCACTACTCTCAGGTCATGTCTTGGGGCACCTGTACTCAGATGGTGTCTTTGGTTTGGTCTTCTGCTTTCTTCGCCCCCATCCTTTATACTTTATGCTTAAGAAGGTTGACGTTCTGTGGTCTTAACTTCATCCAGAATTTCTTTTGTGATCTGCCCCATTTGCTCCAGATTTCTTGTACTGATACTTCCATCAATGTTCTAGTCTTAATAGTTGTTGGGGGTCTACTCGGCACCGTAGCCTTTGTTGCCACGTTCTATCCGTATATCAGAATTTTCAGGACAGTCTTTAAAATTCGCACCAGTGATGGAAAACGTAAAGCCTTCTCCACCTGTACGTCTCATCTGACTGTGGTCTTTGTATATTACGCATCAATAACTTTCATCTACTTTGTTCCTAACACAAGTAATCTTCTTACATTGAACCGAGTAGTCACTGTGATATACACACTAATCACCCCCTTACTCAACCCCTTAATCTACAGCCTAAGGAACCAAGACCTGAAGGTCGCACTGAGGAGAACTTTACATATAGATGGTACAAGAAGACGCACATGACCCCTGCCCAGGATTTATTATACACTTAATTGTAGCTTAATTACTGACAAAAAAGGAAACCACAAGGCTCAACATGGAGATTTTTGTGTGTGTGTGACCTGGAGGCATGTGAATAGGGTCCCAGTTTAGAGCTCATGCACGTGGCCATAGCTGTTTTTGCAGTCCACAAAAAACGGTTACTGGCCGTGTGCTTTCTAAGGCTATCATGACAGCAAAATGGCAATGAAGGCTGAAACGGAGATCTGTCCTCTAAAGCAATAAGTCACACTTTGCTCTAGAGACCACATGGGCAATGCCACGAAGAGGCCTTCACAAGGGAGCGTCTTGTCCTACTTTCAGGATTATGGTGTGTCACTAGTCTTCATTTCAGGTACTTACAGCTCTGCGTTACATTGATTTGGTCATGGATCCAGCGGTGCGGCCATTTCTCCAAGGTATCCCAGGAGCCGTTTTTCAAAAGGCAATGGTAGGCCACATGTTTCTGGGGCTAATGTGAGCAGCCCGCGTGGCCTTAACCTGCTACCGTGGCCTGTAGCGTCTCTAGAGTTGTCTCCCATCAAGCACATCTGGGACGTCATTCGTCGGTAATTACCACGATCTTGATGATTTGTGTGCCCAAGTGCATTCAACGTGGCAGAACATTCCTCAGATAACACGGCCAAGGAGTGGAAGTGTGTGGATTTCTGCCAGTGGCGCTCACACTCCTTAGTGGATAAATCCAGATGTATTGAATATTTTGTTTCCATTTTTTATAATTTGCATATCATTACCATATCATTACCATATCTATCCATCCTGTGATTTCCATAATTCCACAACTTTTCCTTCTTGGTGTTGCAGTTTCCATGTTGAGGAGTGTTATATATATATATATATCCTGTAAACAGAGCGGTGAGCACGGACGATCGCCGTCACTATAGTATTAAAGCGCTGCGTCCATTAGCGGAGTAATAACCTGTGATTCCCGTAACTGACTTTCTGTAATGGTTTTGGAACCAGTTCAACGAGAGGCTTTACAGCGAGCTGTCACTGGGCTTTACTGGTTGTCAGGCTGAGCAGATCCAGCAGGGGGCGCTGCAGGACAGAGTTCTCATTTATTCTCATTCAGATTGTACAGTTTAAGCTTTGTCTATATAATTGATCCCTGGAAATATCATAAAGGATAATCTCTGAGATATACGACTACAACTCCCACCTGACGATCACAGCACCGGAACCAGGATACAATCAACGTGAGCTTACAATCTAATTTATCGCCGTCTTATAAATTATACATGAATCCAGTGAGAGATTCTTTCTGTCCATTCATTGCTTAATGGGGTCTGGGTGACAGAAAACTGTTCCTGTGTATGCAGCGACTGCAAGAATTCTGCGTGGTTCTGCAACTTTTCTCGTTAAAGGGCATCTGTCAGCAGTTTTGTCCCTATGACACTGGCTGACCTGTTACATGTGCGCTTGGCAGCTGAAGACATCTGTGTTGGTCCCATGTTTATATGTGTCCGCATTGCTGAGAAGAAGGATGTTTTGTTATATGCAAATGAGCCTCTAGGAGCAATGGGGGCGTTACCATTACACCTAGAGGCTCTGCTCTCTCTGCAACTGCCACGCCCCCTGATTGACAGGGACAGACAGTGTTAAAGCGATCACACTTGGACCTGCAAAGTGCAGAGGACGAGGCAATTGCAAAGAGAGCAGAGTCTCTAAGTGTAATGGTAACGCCCCCGTTGCACCTAGAGGCTCATTTGCATATAATAAAACATCCTTTTTCTCAGCAATGCAGACACATATGAACATGGGACCAACACAGATGCCTTCAGCTGCCAAGTGCACATGTAACAGGTCAGCCAGTGTCATAGGGACAGAACTGCTGACAGATGCCCTTTAAGGACTTAAAGAGCATTAAAACTCTGTGACTGCAAGCAGAGGTCTTGAAACTGAAAGTCTCATATATACATATACAATGAATAAATTAAAGCAAAGCATTTTTTACTGCGTTATTCATTTCATGGCACTAAAGACATTCCTGCGCAGCGCTGCGTCACATGACAGCGCTCCACGGCTGCTGCTGGATCGTCCCGGCTGCTTCAGTTTTGTTTAAATGTCAAGTTTCTAACTAAATCCCACAAGACAATAAAAAACGAAGTAAGTGCCCCCTCCCCCTCCCGCCGTTCGGCAGGATTGTGCTGTAATCGGAGCTTTAAGTGTCTGACAATTAACACGTCGCCGAGAGTGTAAACACACATTATGCTAAAACGATGACGACCACTTGAGTTGTCTTCGTACGCTCGACCAAAAACACGGTAATTTTCACCTGTTTATACAATGAAGCGGCGGATGATTACTGGCGGATTAATTATGTATATTTCTGTCATGTTTGTTTTTTTGCTTCTCTGTTTGATCAAGAGCCTGAACGTCATCCGCCCTGATAATGAACGGCGCTTCACGAGTTTATTGGATCCCATTGGTTGGAGGTAAATGATCTTACATAAAACTGATAAAAATTACAATATAAATACACAGTACTTCTCACGCCTGAAGGTTTGTTGCAATTGTATCCAGTCAAGGCGATCTTCTATGAGATAGACACATCGATAGCACAAATCTCTGTCCTGTGCTGGTAGTTTGTTACAATGTATCAGGCTGAGGAAGCCAAAAGATCTGTCTGCCACATTATACTGTATACAGGACATCGTAGGTGCAAAGTCCTCATACAGATTTTCCATTGAGGTCCAGGAGCTTCAAGTCACCTGTGTCCCTGGAGCTTGCAATTTAAAATTTACTTTTCACATGACTGACGATACATCAAAGAAGAGTAAGGGCCGCGTCCCTCCCCACCTAATGTGATACAACTCTTACATTATAATATTGCAAGTTCTGCTGGGGCGGTATATTGTGCTGCACTGTGGTATCTAGTTCTGCTGGGGCGGTATATTGTGCTGCACTGTGGTATCTGGTTCTGCTGGGGCAGTATATTGTGCTGCACTGTGGTATCTGGTTCTGCTGGGGCAGTATATTGTGCTGCACTGTGGTATCTAGTTCTGCTGGGGCGGTATATTGTGCTGCACTGTGGTATCTGGTTCTGTTGGGGCAGTATATTGTGCTGCACTGTGGTATCTGGTTCTGCTGGGGCGGTATATTGTGCTGCACTGTGGTATCTGGTTCTGTTGGGGCAGTATATTGTGCTGCACTGTGTATCTGGTTCTGCTGGGGCAGTATATTGTGCTGCACTGTGGTATCTGGTTCTGCTGGGGCAGTATATTGTGCTGCACTGTGGTATCTGGTTTCTGCTGGGGCAGTATATTGTGCTGCACTGTGGTATCTGGTTCTGCTGGGGCAGTATATTGTGCTGCACTGTGGTATCTGGTTTCTGCTGGGGCAGTATATTGTGCTGCACTGTGGTATGTGGTTCTGCTGGGGCGGTATATTGTGCTGCACTGTGGTATCTGGTTCTGCTGGGGCAGTATATTGTGCTGCACTGTGGTATCTGGTTCTGCTGGGGCAGTATATTGTGCTGCACTGTGGTATCTGGTTCTGCTGGGGCAGTTATTGTGCTGTACTGTGGTATCTGGTTCTGCTGGGGCAGGATATTGTGCTGCACTGTGGTATCTGGTTCTGCTGGGGCAGTATATTGTGCTGTACTGTGGTATCTGGTTCTGCTGGGGCAGTATATTGTGCTGCACTGTGGTATCTGGTTCTGCTGGGGCAGTATATTGTGCTGTACTGTGGTATCTGTTCTGCTGGGGCAGTATATTGTGCTGTACTGTGGTATCTGGTTCTGCTGGGGCAGTATATTGTGCTGCACTGTGGTATCTGGTTATTCTGGGGCAGTATATTGTGCTGCACTGTGGTATCTGGTTTCTGCTGGGCAGTATATTGTGCTGCACTGTGGTATCTGGTTCTGCTGGGGCAGTATATTGTGCTGCACTGTGGTATCTGGTTCTGCTGGGCAGTAATATTGTGCTCACTGTGGTGTCTGGTTATTCTGGGCAGTATATTGTACTGTACTGTGGTATCTGGTTCTGCTGGGGCAGTATATTGTGCTGCACTGTGGTATCTGGTTCTGCTGGGGCAGTATATTGTGCTGTACTGTGGTATCTGGTTCTGCTGGGGCAGTATATTGTGCTGTACTGTGGTATCTGGTTTCTGCTGGGGCAGTATATTGTGCTGCACTGTGGTATCTGGTTCTGCTGGGGCAGTATATTGTGCTGCCACTGTGGTATCTGGTTCTGCTGGGGCGGTATATTGTCCTGCACTGTGGTATCTGGTTCTGCTGGGGCAGTATATTGTGCTGTAGTGTGGTATCTGGTTCTGCTGGGGCAGTATATTGTGCTGCACTGTGGTATCTGGCACTGCTGGGGCAGTATATTGTGCTGCACTGTGGTATTTGGTTCTGCTGGGGCGGTATATTGTACTCCACTGTGGTATCTGGTTCTGCTGGAGCAGTATATTGTGCTGCACTGTGGTATCAGGTTCTGCTGGGGCAGTATATTGTGCTGCACTGTGGTATCTGGTTCTGCTGGGGCAGTATATTGTGCTGCACTGTGGTATCTGGTTCTGCTGGGGCAGTATATTGTGCTGTACTGTGGTATGTGGTTCTGCTGGGGCAGTATATTGTGCTGCACTGTGGTGTCTGGTTATTCTGGGGCGGTATATTGTCCTGCACTGTGGTATCTGGTTCTGCTGGGGGCAGTATATTGTCCTGCACTGTGGTATCTGGCTCTGCTGGGGCGGTATATTGTGCTGCACTGTGGTATATGGTTCTGCTGGGGCAGTATATTGTGCTGTACTGTGGTACCTGGATCTGTTGGGGCAGTATATTGTGCTGTACTGTGGTATCTGGTTCTGCTGGGGCAGTATATTGTACTGTACTGTGGTATCTGGATCTGCTGGGGCAGTATATTGTACTGTACTGTGGTATCTGGATCTGCTGGGGCGGTATATTGTGCTGTACTGTGGTATCTGGTTCTGCTGGGGCAGTATATTGTGCTGTACTGTGGTATCTGGTTCTGCTGGGGCGGTATATTGTGCTGTACTGTTGTATCTGGTTCTGCTGGGGCAGTATATTGTGCTGTACTGTGGTATCTGGTTCTGCTGGGGCAGTATATTGTGCTGCACTGTGGTATCTGGTTCTGCTGGGGCAGTATATTGTGCTGCACTGTGGTATCTGGTTCTGCTGGGGCAGTATATTGTGCTGCACTGTGGTATCTGGTTCTGCTGGGGCAGTATATTGTGCTGCACTGTGGTATCTGGTTCTGCTGGGGCAGTACATTGTGCTGTACTGTGGTATCTGGTTCTGCTGGGGCAGTATATTGTGCTGTACTGTGGTATCTGGTTCTGCTGGGGCAGTATATTGTACTGCACTGTGGTATCTGGTTCTGCTGGGGCAGTATATTGTACTGCACTGTGGTATTTGGTTCTGCTGGGGCAGTATATTGTGCTGCACTGTGGTATCTGGCTATACTGGGGCGGTATATTGTGCTGCACTGTGGTATCTGGTTCTGCTGGGGCAGTATATTGTGCTGCACTGTGGTATTTGGTTCTGCTGGGGAAGTACATTGTGCTGCACTGTGGTATTTGGTTCTGCTGGGGCAGTATATTGTGCTGCACTGTGGTATCTGGTTCTGCTGGGGCAGTATATTGTGCTGTACTGTGGTATGTGGTTCTGTTGGGGCAGTATATTGTCCTGCACTGTGGTATCTGGTTCTACTGGGGCGGTATATTGTGCTGCACTATGGTATCTGGTTCTGCTGGGGCAGTATATTGTGCTGCACTGTGGTATCTGGTTCTGCTGGGGCAGTATATTGTGCTGCACTGTGGTATCTGGTTCTACTGGGGCAGTATATTGTGCTGCACTGTGGTATCTGGTTCTGCTGGGGCAGTACATTGTGCTGCACTGTGGTATCTGGTTCTGCTGGGGCAGTATATTGTGCTGCACTGTGGTATTTGGTTCTGCTGGGACAGTATATTGTGCTGCACTGTGGTATCTGGTTCTGCTGGGACAGTATATTGTGCTGCACTGTGGTATCTGGTTCTGCTGGGGCAGTATATTGTGCTGCACTGTGGTATCTGTTTCTGCTGGGGCGGTATATTGTTCTGCACTGTGGTATCTGGTTCTGCTGGGGCAGTATATTGTGCTGCACTGTGGTATCTGGTTCTGCTGGGGCAGTATATTGTGCTGCACTGTGGTATCTGGTTCTGCTGGGGCAGTATATTGTGCTGCACTGCTGTAGAACCAGATACTAATGTGTAGCACAAAGTACTACTCCTCTATGGTGTTTCTCGCCCCACCTCAGCTGCTGGATCTCAGGGCATGCTGGGAGTTGTAGTTTGTAGAAGCTGAAGAGCCTGAGGTTGGAGACTCCTCTTCTATAGAGTGATACTTTGTATACAGCATTCTCCTTGGGGGAGGGGCATAGCCGTTAGCCCCTCCTCTGCGGGATCCAGTCACCTTACTACATACTGTCTGTACCATAATATAAGGCAGATCGTTAAGAAATCCTCGGCATGCGAGGGGCGGGGCTTCGGGACTACTACACCTCATCGAATGATCAATTATCTATGTACCAACATAGAAAACAAAGGCGGCGGCGGCGGTGGTGAACTGTCTCACTTATCTGTCTGCGAGCCGCCGCACGCCATCGCTAATTTGACGATTCATTATAAAATGTTTTCCCATTAATGTTCACACTCATGTAGAGGAATCACAGAGAGACAAATGAAGCCGGCGCCGCTCCCTCCGCTCTAATGACGCTCGTGTAATTGTGGATCTGCTGCGAGAAAAACAAGAGGCGTCTCCCTGATTAAGAGCGCAAAAGTAACCGCTTATTATTTGCAAAGACAAAACTTCCCTCCGATTGTGCCGTGTAATTTCAGCTAATAAAAAGCTTCACTCACACGCCGCCGCTCATTATCTGTGCGCTGTGAAGTGTTCAGAGACGCGAGGCACCAAAACGCAGACCAGAACAATCTGTTCCAGGAAAGAGACAAGATCTTGAGAAACCTGCGACTGCGAAACTATGTAACAACTTCATTACCGTCTCCTCAATGTCGTCCTAATGTGGAGCAGATTTATCACCTTAAAGGGTATCGTATTCTTCAATATATTTATAGCAGTCTGAATGAGGTGCATGACACAGAGCTCCAGAACCCCTGCAGTTATAGCTACATGATAATATCTTCAACTTCCAGCTGCCACTAGAGGGAGCTCACCACATACAGATTATATAGCCACCACTAGAGGGAGCTCAGTACATACAGATTATACAGCCACCACTAGGGGAAGCTCACTACATACAGATTATACAGTCACCACTAGAGGGAGCTCACTACATACAGATTATACAGCCACCACTAGAGGGAGCTCACTACATACAGATTATACAGCCACCACTAGAGGGAGCTCACTACATACAGATTATACAGTCACCACTAGAGGGAGCTCACTACATACAGATTATACAGCCACCACTAGAGGGAGCTCACTACATACAGATTATACAGTCACCACTAGAGGGAGCTCACTGCATACAGATTATACAGCCACCACTAGAGGGAGCTCACTACATACAGATTATACAGCCACCACTAGAGGGAGCTCACTGCATACAGATTATACAGTCACCACTAGAGGGAGCTCACTACATACAGATTATACAGCCACCACTAGAGGGAGCTCACTACATACAGATTATACAGTCACCACTAGAGGGAGTTCACTACATACAGATTATACAGCCACCACTAGAGGGAGCTCACTACATACAGATTATACAGTCACCACTAGAGGGAGCTCACTACATACAGATTATACAGTCACCACTAGAGGGAGCTCACTACATACAGATTATACAGCCTCCACTAGAGGGAGCTCACTACATACAGATTATACAGCCACCACTAGAAGGAGCTCACTACATACAGATTATACAGCCACCACTAGAGGAAGCTCACTACATACAGATTATACAGCCACCACTAGAGGGAGCTCACTACATACAGATTATACAGCCACCTCTAGAGGGACCTCACTACATACAGATTATACAGCCTCCACTAGAGGGAGCTTACTACATACAGATTATACAGCCACCACTAGAGGGACCTCACTACATACATATTATACAGCCACCACTAGAGGGAGCTCACTACATACAGATTATACAGCCACCACTAGAGGGACCTCACTACATACAGATTATACATCCACCACTAGAGGGAGCTCACTACATACAGATTATACAGCCACCTCTAGAGGGACCTCACTACATACAGATTATACAGCCACCACTAGAGGGAGCTCACTACATACAGATTATACAGCCACCTCTAGAGGGACCTCACTACATACAGATTATACAGCCTCCACTAGAGGGAGCTCACTACATACAGATTATACAGCCACCACTAGGGGGACCTCACTACATACAGATTATACAGCCTCCACTAGAGGGAGCTCACTACATACAGATTATACAGTCACCACTAGAGGGAGCTCACTACATACAGATTATACAGCCACCACTAGAGGGAGCTCACTACATACAGATTATACAGCCACCACTAGAGGGAGCTCACTACATACAGATTATACAGCCACCACTAGGGGGACCTCACTACATACAGATTATACAGCCTCCACTAGAGGGAGCTCACTACATACAGATTATACAGTCACCACTAGAGGGAGCTCACTACATACAGATTATACAGTCACCACTAGAGGGAGCTCACTACATACATATTATACAGCCACCACTAGAGGGAGCTCACTACATACAGATTTTATTTATGTTGTCCCTAATGGGGCAGAAGGGCATTTGGTGCTCTTCAGTCATATACATATATACTATATCACCAGAGGAGTTTTTGTGTCTGTTGTCATAATAAACCCAGGGGCCCATCTATTGTGCTTTAGGTTGGACCGCAATGTCTGCAATCAGATCCCCCAGAGCAGGAGTAAATTGGACATGAAAAGGTTAATACTATTAGAGGGATTGTTCACTTTGGGATTTGCTGTTCTGCTGCTGTGATCCCCCTGGACCATGTCATCACTGCTCGGCAGGGAAATGACTCTTGTCATTGCAGACATTGAAACCAATGGGCCTACCAGAGGACATGATTCTGAGGGACCAGTGTATAGGGACACACCCCCAACAGGTGACACCCAGACATCAATCTATTCATAAATATCCAGTAGGAATAAAAGAAATATAGGAACCAGCCGTCTTTAGGGCCCTCTCAGGATGGGCCACAGTGGGGTCCTCTAGGAATGGGGTAAATCCTAATGCCAGTTCCCGCCATGATGTGAATGGATGCTTCTTGTAGTCCCGCTGTAACCTGTGACATGTTGATGTCCAGCTATTATGGGGTTAAGCAGAATAATTAGCTTCTCCATTTAATGATATTGATGAAGAAAAAACTGGAGACTGAATTTTATAGGAAAATCCATGATTGTTGCAGCCGCATGGCACCAGGGGGACCGCCACAAGCGTTAGGTCATAGTCATATTCAGCGTAGTGACCCTGCGTCCTGTCAGAGGTTTCCCCAAATGTAGGACTTTGCTGAACACTGGAGAACATGACAGAACCCTGGAGAACATGACAGAACCCTGGAGAACATGACAGAACTGATGAGAACATGACAGGACCCTGGAGAACATGACAGGACCCTGGAGAACATGACAGAACCCTGGAGAACATGACAGAACCCTGGAGAACATGAAAGAACTGAGGAGAACATGACAGAACCCTGGAGAACATGACAGAACTGATGAGAACATGATATAAACCAGGAGAATATTCCAGAGCCCAGGAGAACATGAGAAAACCAAGAACACGACAGAACCAAAGAGAACATGATATAACTGAGGAAAACATGACAGAACCAAGGAGAACATAACAAGACCTAGGAGAACATGGCAAAACTGAGGAGAATATGACAAAAACAAGAAAAACATAACAGAACCAAGAACATGACAAAACCCAGGGGAATGTGACAAAGCTGAGAAGAACATGACAGAACCAAGGAGAATGTAACAGAACCCAGGAAAACAAGATAAAACTGAGGAGAGGATGACAGAACCCAGGAAAACATGACAAAACCGAGGATAACATAACAAGACCTAGGGGAACATGGCAAAACTGAGGAGAATATGACAAAAACAAGAAAAACATAACAGAACCAGGAGAACATGACAAAATCCAGGGGAATGTGACAAAGCCGAGCAGAACATGACAGAACCCAGGAGAATGTAATAGAATCCAGGAAAACAAGATAAAACTGAGGAGAGGATGACAGAACCCAGGGGAACATGACAGAGCACAGGAGAACTCAGAAGAACATGGCAGAACCCAGTAGATCATGGAAGAACACAAGAGGATATGGTATGTATGGTTTGCCGTGTGCCAGAAAAGTATACCTTATCTTTTGCGTTGCGGAGGCACGGACCCAAAAGCCAGTGAAAGCGCTTCAGATTGTTTCCATGGGCTTCTGATCCGTGCCTCCTCTCATGTCCTATCTTTGGCCCTTGCGAACAGGGGCGTAGCTAGAGGCTCATGGGCCCTGGTGCAGAAGTTCAGCTTGGGGCCCCATTCCACATGGCCTTCCTGCTGCCTGAGGCAAAAATTGAAATGGCACCCTTGCCCCCATGCCAAATTCTTGACCTTACCCCTTCCCTCCAGCCAGAGGTGTAACTTGACCAGCATGCACTTTCTATAATACCAGTGTCTTCTTATGTGGCACAAGGGTTATTGGGCCCCTCAGGCTCCTGGGCCCGGTAGCTACTGCTACCTCTGCACCCCCTATAGCTATGCCCCTGCTTGCGAATCACGGACCTATTCAAGTTATTGGGGCGGCATCCGCAGCATGGATGGAAAACTGAATCCAGCCAGAAAAGGAGGCAATATGGAGAATCACAGTACATTAGTAAGTGGCTTGTAATAACTTTCTCTACATGATAAACGCCATTTGCTGAAATGAGACCATTCCTTTAATAGATTTGGAATTTCAGGTTCTTCTTATTTTCAAAATCTCGGCTAGCTGGTTACAAAGTAACACATTCATTGAAAAATATTAAGAAGCAAAAGCCGCATCAGTGTCCTTTTCACAGCTACAGGTTGTTACAATGAATCAAGCTTGATGAGATTGGTTGGATACATTGTAACAAACTGCAGCAGAACTGGGTGTGTTTGGGATTTCAGTCCCTGAAAGTAAACAAGACAGTTCATTACTGACAGCAAGCACAGATGTTGGAAATGGTGGCCAGTTGGCCCCAGCTATGATACATTTCTTCATGGGAAAACTCCTTCAAGCTGTCTTGTCTGGAATCTCCTCCTTATAGACCCCTCCTCCGCCCTCGCTGTGATATATTTGTCGCAGGCCGCTCCATTCAACTCCCGCTGTGGTTGCTTTTTGTAAAGACGACGCATCTGAAATGAAATTCCTGCTTGCACAGTAAAAAGTGAAATCCGGGGAGGCGGGATGATTGCGGCTCAGCGCCCGGCTCCTCATTTGACTTTTAAAGTTAATACATGGCGCTTAGCCTTGCGCTCGGATTGATTCTGCCCATCAGCGGCGGCGTCGCTGCTCAGGAAATGGCCGCGCTTCTGTCTGTTGCCGGCTTCGCTCAGTCACTCACTCAACAAATTGGATGGAATTGAATATTTATACAAGCGGGATATTGGAGAAGTTACTTGTGATTATCTCACTTCATGTCGACATCTTTCTTGCTGCTTCTTGGAAAGTCGTAAATCTGTCACCATTTATTTTGCTCTCAACGTCTTGTGCCCGGGAAACACCTTGGCGGAATACTGATCAGCGCTGGCGGGGGCTGTAAATTAATCGCTATTCCGGGGATAATTGCATTGTGTGTTGCAGCCTGATGTTCTAGTATTGAATAGATGGATGGACGGGATCCAACCCCAACTTCACAGATTTCATTTCACTTATGGCAGATATTTATTACACCTGACGCTCGGCTCCGCGGCCTCCGCTGCACACACCGCACTGCCGCATTACATTTAGCTGGAAGCCCCTGGACACTGACTGTACATGTACATCTTATAGTTGACATGTTTCAGTTGTATGGGATCAGGCTGGCTGGTCTGCTCCTCCTCACCTGGTTTATCACAGCGGGTGCCAGGGCTAGGAAGCCTTATGGGTGGCATTCCCCTCTGCTGTGGGTATCACGGTGGTGCACCAATGAACGAGTGTCACTCACACCAACTTGCTAGCTAACGTCTACACAGTGCTGCTAGTCCTCTCTTTACCAGTGTCCCCTCAGCACATGGTTCTGAACATGAGCTCCTTCCAATACCTCAGCTCCTCTACTGTAGGAATGTTCAACAGAGAAAGTTTACTACCCCTATCCCTTGTATCCAGTGGTTTACTACCCCTATCCCTTGTATCCAGTGGTTTACTACCCCTATCCCCGGTATCCAGTGGTTTACTATCCCTATCCCTGGTATCCAGTGGTTTACTACCCCTATCCCTTGTATCTAGTGATTTACTACCCCTATCCCCGGTATCCAGTGGATTACTACCCCTATCCCCGGTATCCAGTGGATTACTACCCCTATCCCCGGTATCCAGTGGTTTACTACCCCTATCCCTTGTATCCAGTGGTTTACTACCCCTATCCCCAGTATCCAGTGGTTTACTATCCCTATCCCCGGTATCCAGTGGATTTACTACCCCTATCCCTTGTATCCAGTGGTTTACTACCCCTATCCCTTGTATCTAGTGATTTACTACCCCTATCCCCGGTATCCAGTGGTTTACTACCCCTATCCCCGGTATCCAGTGGTTTACTACCCCTATCCCCGGTATCCAGTGGTTTACTACCCCTATCCCCGGTATCCAGTAATTTACTACCCCTATCCCCGGTATCCAGTAATTTACTACCCCTATCCCCTGTATCCAGTGGTTTACTACCCCTATCCCCGGTATCCAGTGGATTACTACCCCTATCCCTTGTATCCAGTGGATTACTACCCCTATCCCTTGTATCTAGTGATTTACTACCCCTATCCCCGGTATCCAGTGGTTTACTACCCCTATCCCCGGTATCCAGTGGTTTACTACCCCTATCCCCGGTATCCAGTGGTTTACTACCCCTATCCCCGGTATCCAGTAATTTACTACCCCTATCCCCTGTATCCAGTGGTTTACTACCCCTATCCCCGGTATCCAGTGGTTTACTACCCCTATCCCCGGTATCCAGTGGTTTACTACCCCTATCCCCGGTATCCAGTGGTTTACTACCCCTATCCCCGGTATCCAGTAATTTACTACCCCTATCCCCTGTATCCAGTGGTTTACTACCCCTATCCCCGGTATCCAGTGGTTTACTACCCCTATCCCCGGTATCCAGTGGTTACTACCCCTATCCCCGGTATCCAGTGGTTTACTACCCCTATCCCCGTTATCCAGTGGTTTACTACCCCTATCCCCGGTATCAGTGGTTTACTACCCCTCTCCCCGGTATCCAGTGGTTTACTACCCCTCTCCCCGGTATCCAGTAGTTTACTACCCCTATCCCCGGTATCCAGTGGTTTACTACCCCTATCCCCGTTATCCAGTGGTTTACTACCCCTATCCCCGTTATCCAGTGGTTTACTGCGCCTATCCCCGTTATCCAGTGGTTTACTACACCTATCCCCTGTATCCAGTGGTTTACTACCCCTATCCCCGGTATCCAGTGGTTTACTACCCCTATCCCCGTTATCCAGTGGTTTACTACCCCTATCCCCTGTATCCAGTGGTTTACTGCCCCTATCCCCGGTATCCAGTGGTTTACTACCCCTATCCCCGGTATTCAGTGGTTTACTACCCCTATCCCTTGTATCCAGTGGATTACTACTAGAGATGAGCGAGTAGTGAAATATTCGAAAGTTCGAAATTCGATTCGAATAGACCGCGAAATTCGACTATTCGACCGAATATCGAATCCCATTAAAGTCTATGGGAAAAAAATGCTCGCCACTTGGAAATCTCAATTCGACCACTTGGAGGTCACCAAGTCCACCCTGAAACCTCAGAAAAGGATGCCAACACTGCTGGAATGCAACTGGGACAGCAGGGGAAGCATGTCTGGGTGCATATAACGCGCCCAAGTCGCACTATTACGCCACTATCACAGCCTCTCAACAATACACTCCAAAGACAATGTAACCTCTCTGTAAAGTGAGACCATACAAGGAAACCTTCTTTCCTCTACATTGCCATGGACCCCAAGCCAAACTAGACAAAAAAGAAGATAAAATTCTGCACCCCTTAAAATCACGTTGCCTATGACAACCACAGATGGCAAATAGACCCCACCCAAATTGTTGGCGCTTGAGATGTCAGTGACCCGACCTGGCCCAGTGTCATGTCTAGCAGGTAAAGCAGTGGGGATGTTGAGGGATGCGTAGGACCGCAAAAGGCAGGAAGAGGCCGTGGGCTGGCCAGAGGCTCATGGAGAAGGCAGGCTAGAGCCCGCAGGGCCGCATCTCTTCCCTATAACAGGCCCCCACACAAAGCTCTCCCATCGAGGGCTCTTAGGTCCTTGTTGTGAAAATATTTTAATGAGTGCGCAAAGTTAGCTTGAGGTGAGCCCTCGAAAAAATTATATGGAGGCCCAAGAGGTGAGCCCTCGAAAAAATTATGTGGAGGCCCAAGAGGTGAGCCCTCGAAAAAATTATGTGGAGGCCCAAGAGGTGAGACCTCTTAAAAATTTTGTGGAGGCCCAAGAGGTGAGCCATAAATATATAATTTTTTTTATTTATGGAGCAATTCTACGGCGGTTAAGGAGGAGGAGGAGGAGGTGGAGGAGGAAATGGCACTTCATACAGATGGCACTTCACTTTTGGCTGCTTTCCACTGTTGGAGAAGCAAAGTCCGGGTCAATCCACTTGCTGTTCATTTTGATTAGCGTCAGCCTGTCGGCACTGTCGGTTGACAGGTGGCTGCGCTTATCGGTTATAATGCCCCCGGCTGCGCTGAACACCCTTTCTGATAGCATGCTGGCGGCAGGGCAGGAAAGCACCTCCAAGGCGTACAGGGACAGTTCCAGCCACGTGTCCAACTTGGAGACCCAGTAAGTGTAGGACGCCGAGGGATCGGGGAGGACAGGGGTACGGTCTGCCAGGTACTCCCGCAACATCCGCCGATACTTGTCCCTCCTGCTGATAGCGGGCCCCGCAGTGATGGAAGTTGCACGAGGGGGTGCCATGAACGTGTCCCACACCTTGGAGAGTGTTCCCCTGGTGGCTGTGGGCCTGATAGATGTTGTGGGACTCTGGGAGACCCTCTCCTCTCTGCCGCCAGCGATGGTGGGTGGGAAAATTTCCATCATGTTCTGCACGAGTTCCCTCTGGTATTCCAGCAATCGATTCGTCCTCTCCTCTACCGGAATAAAGGAGGAGACGTTATCTTTATACCGGGGGTCCAGGAGTGCGAAGACCCAGTACAGTTTGTTCTCCACTATCCGGACAACACGTGTGTCCCGGGAAAAGCAGCCCAGCATGAAGTCAGCCATGTGTGCCAGACTCTGAATAGGCATGACCTCACTGCCCCCACCAGAAGGATCACTTGCCATTTCCTCCTCTTCCTCTTCCGCCTCCTCTCCGCCCCATCCGCGCTGAACCAATGGGACGCACACAGCCTGACTGCTACCCTCTCCGCCAGCATCCGCCTCCTCTTCCAAAGCCACCTCCACGTCGTCCTCCTCATCCTCCTCCTCCTGCAACTGCCACCGAGAAGCAGACAAAAGTGTGGTCTGACTGTGTAGCTCCGTTGCGTCTCCTCCTACCCCCGTCTCCTCTGCGTGCAATGCGTTCTCCCTTATTGCGATGAGTGATTCTTTAAGGACGCATAGGAGCGGGATGGTTACGCTCACTATAGCGTCCTCGTTGCTGACCTTCTTGGTGGACTCCTCAAAGATACGCAGTACATCGCATATGTCTGCCATCCATGGCCACTCGTGGTTGGCAAACTGAGGGAGCTGAGTTGGAGGCACGCGTGGATTCATAATCTGGTACTCCATCAATGCTCTCTGCTGCTCACACACCCTGGCCAACATGGAATAGGTGGAATTCCAGCGAGTCGGCAGGTCGCACAACAGCCGATGTTCAGGCAAATGGAGGCATTGCTGGAGTTTTTTTAAGCTAGCAGCAGCTACAGTTGACTTCCGAAAGTGAGCGCACAAGCGCCGCACTTTCACCAGTAGCTCTGCCAGGTTGGGGTAAGTCTTTAGAAATTTTTGGACTACCAGATTAAAAACGTGGGCCAGGCATGGTACGTGATTGAGTTCGGCAAGCTCCAGAGCCGCCACCAGGTTATGGCCATTATCGCACACGACCATGCCTGGTCCTAGCTACAGCGGCGACAGCCACATCTCCGTCTGCTGCAATATGGCGTCCCTCACCTCTGGGGCGCTGTGCTTCCTGTCGCCCAAGCTGATGAGCTTAAGCACCGCCTGCTGACGTCTCCCCGCGCCAGTGCTGCAACGCTTCCAGCTAGCGGCTGAGGGCGATGTTAAGGCAGAGGAGGAGGAGGAGGAGGAGGGGGGTGTATCAGAACCCATGCTGGCAATCTTGGGCGGGGGTGGTAGGTAGGCCGTCTCTGTTTGCGACCCCGTCCCCGCTTCCACAACATTCACCCAGTGTGCCGTCAAAGAGATGTATCGTCCCTGGCCGCAAGCGCTTGTCCACGAGTCGGTGGTCAAGTGGACCTTTGCGCTGACTGCGTACCTCAGGGCCCGCCTGATGTTACGCGACACGTGCTGGTGCAGGGCGGGGACGGCACTCCGGGAAAAGTAGTGGCGGCTGGGGACGGAATAGCGAGGTGCGGCAGCCGCCATCAGGTCGTGGAAGGCCTGCGTCTCCACAAGCCTAAATGGCAACATCTCCAGGGCCAGCAGTTTGGAGATGTGGCAGTTTAAGGCTTGGGCTTGGGGGTGACTCGAGGCGTACTTCCGCCTGCGGTCGAACGCCTGCGAGATGGACAGTTGTTGGGACGAGGAGTGTGAAGGTGCAGGCGAAGAGGCGGGGGAAGGGGAGGCTGAAGGAGAAGGCCCCAAAGTAGCCGAGGCAGAGGCAGATGTGGAGGTGTCCTGGCTGGAGGTCTGGACCGCAGTGGCAGCACACAACAAAGGGGAAGAGGCAGTGGCAGGAAGACCGGGCGCAGGTTGTATTGCGTTTGCTCTCTCACACTCAGCCCAGTGCTTGACTTCCAAGTGACGCCGCATGCCTGAGGTGGTCAGATTGCTCTTCTCAGAGCCCCTACTCAGTTTTGAGTGGCAGAGTGTGCAAACCGCGCTCAGTTTGTCATCCGCACAAACGTTAAAAAATCTCCACACCACAGAAGTACGAGGCCTCGATGGGGGAGCTTCGCGCGACTGCCCGCTGCCGGGAACAGCTTCGGCCCTGCTGGCTGTGGCCTCACTTCTCTGTCTGGACTGTCCTCTGCCTGTGGACATCCCTCTGCCTGTGGACATCCCTCTGCCTATGGACATCCCTCTGCCTCTGGACATCCCTCTGCCTCTGGACATCCCTCTGCCTCTGGACATCCCTCTGCCTCTGGACATCCCTCTGCCTCTTGCTGCCTTTTTCGGTGCTGCGTAGACCACCACCTCTCCACTGCTTTCCCCGCTGGACATCACCCCTGGCCAAGTGGGGTCGGTCATTTCGTCATCCACCACCTCCTCTTCCACTTCCTCACTCTGCTCCTCCTCCTGCCCACTGGACATTCCAACAGCCTCCCTTGATGGCAACTGCGTCTCATCATCATCATCGCTCATGATAACAGATGCTGGTTCAGGGTCCACATCAGCAGGAGATGGCGAATACTCAAGTGGTTGGGCATCACTACAAACAAATTCCTCTGCTAGCTCCTGGGATTCTTCCGGCACATCTGAAAAAGGACCCGAAAAGAGCTCCTGGGAGGGGTCAATGGTGGGATGACTCTGTTGGCCAGGGTGTGGAGGAAGGAGGGTCAGAGTGAGACTGTGTGGATGACTGGCTGGTGGACAACTGTGTGGAAGCGCTATCGGCTATCCATTGCACCACCTGTTCAAACCTGCTCAGGCCTCAACAGCGGTGTAACCCGCCCCCTGCTTAACTGTCCCATAAAGGCAGGGATTCTGGATGAGCGGGATCCTGGCTGACCCTCACCAGCACGCATTGTATCCCCACTGGCTTCAACAAGGCCCCCAACAGCATTTCCGCGCCCCCGTCCACGTCCACGTCCGATTCCGCTAGCCCCCTCCGCATTTTATTTTTTTTTGGTTACAATATTTTGCCTTCACAGCCGTGTACTAACAGTTCAGACGGTGGGTATTTACACCTGGTATACAAAAAGGGTATTGCAGGCACACAGAACCCAGAACACTAGAGCCAAAGAAACTGTATTTAAAAAAAAAAAAAAAGTACACAGCCGTATACTGACAGAAGATCAGATGGTGCATATACACACTAGGTATATAACAGGGTTTTGCAGCCAAAAAGAACGCAGAACAGTAGTGCCAAATATAGTTTGGTATGTAGCAGAGCACCTAATACACCACTAATGCCTCTCTCTGTCCCTACTCCAGCAGCTATCCCTGAATACGGCAGCCGTTCTCTGCAGACTGTATATTGTAGTAAAGCTATCACTGTACTGCACTATAGTAGCCCTGATAAGGGCTTTTAATCACGCTCCTGCCTGTCCAACAGCTAAAACCTGTCTGTCCCTTCTCCAGCCTCTGTCCCTGACTAAGTTCACGCAGCATATGCGAACGAGCAGGAAGAGCTGTGTTTTTAATATTCGAGGTCACATGGTTTTTCCAGCCAATCCATGTAGACGCTGTTTTCGCGCTGCCAGCGTGCTCCGCGGGCCTGTCATACCCCCCTGCATGGTGATTGGTGGAAAAAGAGCGCCAGGGAAGGTGGGAGGGGAAACGAATTCTAAGTGCGCCATCGCCGTTATACTCAATCGAAATCGAGTATGCCGAATAGCGTAGTATTCGATCGAATACCGGCTCGATCGAACACTACTCGCTCATCTCTAATTACTACCCCTATCCCTTGTATCTAGTGGTTTACTACCCCTATCCCTTGTATCCAGTGGTTTACTACCCCTATCCCTTGTATCCAGTGGTTTACTACCCCTATCCCTTGTATCCAGTGGTTTACTACCCCTATCCCTTCTATCCAGTGGTTTACTACCCCTATCCCTTCTATCCAGTGGTTTACTACCCCTATCCCCGGTATCCAGTGGTTTACTACCCCTATCCCCTGTATCCAGTGGTTTACTACCCCTATCCCTAGTATCCAGTGGTTTACTACCCCTATCCCTAGTATCCAGTGGTTTACTACCCCTATCCCCTGTATCCAGTGGTTTACTACCCCTATCCCTAGTATCCAGTGGTTTACTACCCCTATCCCTTCTATCCAGTGGTTTACTACCCCTATCCCTGTATCCAGTGGTTTACTACCCCTATCCCTGTATCCAGTGGTTTACTACCCCTATCCCTTCTATCCAGTGGTTTACTACCCCTATCCCCTGTATCCAGTGGTTTACTACCCCTATCCCTTCTATCCAGTGGTTTACTACCCCTATCCCCTGTATCCAGTGGTTTACTACCCCTATCCCCGGTATCCAGTGGTTTACTACCCTTATCCCCCGTATCCAGTGGTTTACTACCCCTATCCCTAGTATCCAGTGGTTTACTACCCTATCCCCGGTATCCAGTGGTTTACTACCCTTATCCCCCGTATCCAGTGGTTTACTACCCCTATCCCTTCTATCCAGTGGTTTACTACCCCTATCCCCGGTATCCAGTGGTTTACTACCCTATCCCCGGTATCCAGTGGTTTACTACCCCTATCCCCGGTATCCAGTGGTTTACTACCCCTATCCCCTGTATCCAGTGGTTTACTACCCCTATCCCCGGTATCCAGTGGTTTACTACCCCTATCCCCATTATCCAGTGGTTTACTACCCCTATCCCCGGTATCCAGTGGTTTACTACCCTTATCCCCCGTATCCAGTGGTTTACTACCCCTATCCCCATTATCCAGTGGTTTACTACCCTTATCCCCCGTATCCAGTGGTTTACTACCCCTATCCCCATTATCCAGTGGTTTACTACCACTATCCCTAGTATCCACTGAAAAGTAAGCGACTCCAATCAGAAGACATTGCATTTGCAGAAAGGAGACGAGACGCTGCAGCAGAATCCAGCTCTAATAAGCAATCCTGAACCCGTGTAAAGAATGAGAAGAAACAATGTAACGTGCGCTGACACGAGTCACAACAAAGTAAACAAGTCACACAATTTACTTTCAGGATCAAGACGACAATTAACATGCAAATGAAAATTTGCCGTCCGGAAACAAAATAAATTTGTCATCAGAACCTCAAAGATTTGGAGCCTGGTGAACATCAGAAGGGTCGGTGAGCGCGGAGACCTCCATTATGGTAAATATCAGCGCTAATGCTTCCAATTACCGAGATGTTTGGGCATAAAAGTCAATAAAACACCAAGTCCTGAGATTCTGAAACTGACAACTTCAAAGCGATTGCAGTCCTCGCTGCGCTTCAAGGAGATGCACAAGTAACGGAGGAGTTTGTAGTTGATGTGAAACGCGTGAGATCCGAACTGCGCTCGCCGACTGCGCCCAGTGATTTACATCACAATCGACTCTTCTGTCCTAAAATAACAACCATCAAAAGTAACATAACGAAATATACACTGAAACTCCGAGTCCTAAAAATGAGTGATGTCACCGCTGATCTCTAGTGATGGATAGGCGGCATTCTCAGTGATGTCACCGCTGATCTCTAGTGATGGATAGGCTGCATTCTCAGTGATGTCACCGCTGATCTCTAGTGATGGATAGGCGGCATTCTCAGTGATGTCACCGCTGATCTCTAGTGATGGATAGGCTGCATTCTCAGTGATGTCACCGCTGATCTCTAGTGATGGATAGGCGGCATTCTCAGTGATGTCACCGCTGATCTCTAGTGATGGATAGGCGGCATTCTCAGTGATGTCACCGCTGATCTCTAGTGAATGGATAGGCTGCATTCTCAGTGATGTCACCGCTGATCTCTAGTGATGGATAGGCGGCATTCTCAGTGATGTCACCGCTGATCTCTAGTGATGGATAGGCGGCATTCTCAGTGATGTCACCGCTGATCTCTAGTGATGGATAGGCGGCATTCTCAGTGATGTCACCGCTGATCTCTAGTGATGGATAGGCGGCATTCTCAGTGATGTCACCGCTGATCTCTAGTGAATGGATAGGCGGCATTCTCAGTGATGTCACCGCTGATCTCTAGTGATTGGATAGGCTGCATTCTCAGTGATGTCACCGCTGATCTCTAGTGATGGATAGGCGGCATTCTCAGTGATGTCACCGCTGATCTCTAGTGATGGATAGGCTTGCATTCTCAGTGATGTCACCCGCTGATCTCTAGTGATGGATAGGCTGCATTCTCAGTGATGTCACTGCTGATCTCTAGTGATGGATAGGCTGCATTCTCAGTGATGTCACCGCTGATCTCTAGTGATGGATAGGCTGCATTCTCAGTGATGTCACCGCTGATCTCTAGTGGATGGATAGGCTGCATTCTCAGTGATGTCATCGCTGATCTCTAGTGATGGATAGGCTGCATTCTCAGTGATGTCACGCTGATCTCTAGTGATGGATAGGCTGCATTCTCAGTGATGTCACTGCTGATCTCTAGTGATGGATAGGCGGCATTCTCAGTGATGTCACCGCTGATCTCTAGTGATGGATAGGCGGCATTCTCAGTGATGTCACTGCTGATCTCTAGTGTATGGATAGGCTGCATTCTCAGTGATGTCACCGCTGATCTCTAGTGATGGATAGGCTGCATTCTCAGTGATGTCACCGCTGATCTCTAGTGATGGATAGGCGGCATTCTCAGTGATGTCACCGCTGATCTCTAGTGATGGATAGGCTGCATTCTCAGTGATGTCACCGCTGATCTCTAGTGATGGATAGGCTGCATTCTCAGTGATGTCACCGCTGATCTCTAGTGTATGGATAGGCGGCATTCTCAGTGATGTCACCGCTGATCTCTAGTGATGGATAGGCTGCATTCTCAGTGATGTCACCGCTGATCTCTAGTGATGGATAGGCTGCATTCTCAGTGATGTCACCGCTGATCTCTAGTGATGGATAGGCGGCATTCTCAGTGATGTCACTGCTGATCTCTAGTGATGGATAGGCGGCATTCTCAGTGATGTCACCGCTGATCTCTAGTGATGGATAGGCGGCATTCTCAGTGATGTCACTGCTGATCTCTAGTGTATGGATAGGCGGCATTCTCAGTGATGTCACCGCTGATCTCTAGTGATGGATAGGCTGCATTTTCAGTGTTTTTAGGTTTTTACATTCAGACTGGAGATTTTTCACGCTGAGTCTGGTTTTTGGCGTTTCTCGCCGTCTCATCATTTTTCTTGTGCTGATGACATTTCTACATCAGAGCGGTTTCAGTGGTGATGGATTTATCTCCGTGTTCGGCTTCGCCGCTCCTTCTATTCTTTTCTGTTTCCCGTCTGTAAATAAATTGTCACCTCAGCCTCTCTCGGCCGCTCGCGTCTTTTTCTCGTGTTCGCTGCGTTCATCCATTTTCAGCGTTTTACTGAAAGTATTTGAATAATTTCGGTGTTTTTTGCGGAGCCCCCGGGTGACCGCCATCTGTCTCACCTGCTTCTGTGTCTGATCAGCCAGGAAGACGCTGACGTCTCTTCACACTCCAGCGGCAGCGCAAATCCTGCAGCTCCTTCCATATACAATGTCTTCAACAAGGTGAGGAGTCGCTGGTGGAATCAGAAGCCGAGGCTGAAGATTTTTATAGAATCGAGATATGTGACAACCAATATGGCCGCCATTAAAGCTCGTACGCAGCTTTCCCGGATGCTCGGATACACTCCTTGCCTCTATATGATCTAGCAGAGTGGACCCCGCTCCAGGTGATGTAGTGCCCTAGTCTCTGGGTGTCCAGTGGTTTAGTGTCTGGTTTGGTCTAGGTCCTGGTCACTTACCTTCCTCCTCACGTGACCCACTGAAGAAAAGAAGCAGCCGTCATGTGACAGCCCCTCAGCTCCCATGAAGGTCGTGGTCTGGAAATCTGCAGGGTGATGTGAGATCTATAGATTGGCACTGGAGCTGGACCTGAACCTGACTCTTCTCCTCTGAGCCCAGTCCTCCTTGGTACATACTTGGTGTCCTCACTGCTGACACTGCCATTGCATCTGCAGACAAAGATGAGACACTGCAACAGAATCCAGCTATAATAAGCCAAACTGAAGCCATGTAAACAATGACAAGAAACAATGTATCATGGGTCGCAGAAAAGTAAACAAGTCACAGCCTTGATTTATAGGAACCTTTAGCTCTGTAAGATTTTAGGTGTAATATTCACAGTTTTATGGCGCACTTGCCCTGCCCCCTCTTACGCCCAAGCACCCCACCCTGGAAACTGGAAAAACTTAGTATCAAAGTAGAATCATTTGTCACCTCGCTGTGTGCTGTGTACTGACCATGGTATGATGCTTCAGATGTCTTCGGCTGCTCCTTCTTCCTCCTCTCACAGCTTACAGCCTCACAGCCACACATGGAGAGAAGCTGCAGTTCCATCTTGCTCCTACTTCCTATACACAAAGAGAGAGAGAGAAGCTGCAGTTGTCTTGCTTCTCATCCCTACACTCAAAGAAAGAGAATCTGCAGCTGCATCCCACTCCTCCTCCCTACATACAGGGAGAGAGAAGCTGCAGCTGCAGCTGCATCCCCCTCCTCCTCCCTACACCCAAGTAGAGAAAAACTACAAGTGCATCCCCCTCCTCCTCCATACACACAAGGAGAGAGTAACTACAGTTGCATCCCCCTTCTCTTCTTTACACATAAAGAGAGAGAGAGGCTGCAGCTGTCTTGCTCCTCCTCCCTACACACAAGGAGAGAGAAGCTGCAGCTGCATCCCCCTTCTCCTCCCTACACACAAAGAGAGAGAAGCTGCAGCTGCACCTCCCCCTACACACAAGGAGAGAGAAGCTGCAGCTGCACCTCCCCCTACACACAAGGAGAGAGAAGCTGTAGCTGCATCCCCCTCCTCCCTACACACAAGGAGAGAGAAGCTGCAGCTGCACCTCCCCCTACACACAAGGAGAGAGAAGCTGCAGCTGCATCCCCTTCATCCTCTCTACACAAAAGGAGAGAGAAACTACAGCTGCATCCCCCTCCTCCTCCTTATACGCAAAGAGAGAGAAGCTGCAGCCCCTTCCTCCTCTCTACATACAAGGAGAGAGAAACTACAGCTGCATCCCCTCCTACTCCCTACATATAGGGAGAGAGAAGCTGCAGCTGCATCCCCCTCCTCTTCCCTACACAAACGGAGAGAGAAGCTGCAGCTGCATCCCCTTCATCCTCTCTACACACAAGGAAAGAGAAACTACAGCTGAATCCCCTCCTACTCCCTACATACAGGGAGAGAGAAGCTGCAGCTGTCCCCCTTACCCTCCCTACAGACTCAAAAAGCTGTCCCTGCCTCCTCTCTACACACACAATGAGAAGCTGCAACTGTCCCCCTCCTCCCTCTCCATACAGAGAGACAGCAACATCCCCTCTCCCTCCTAACAAAGAGAGAAGCTGCAGTTGCATCCCCTCCTCCCCCCAGTCTGCTGTGTACTGTGTTACTCCACATGGATTTCTTGGGGATGGAGGAGATTTTTTTAATATTTACGGAGATGCTGCAGGGAGCGGGGGTTACACATGGCCGGGGGGTGGGGAAGGTGACGCCGTCCTATAATACCATATAATAGGACAGTCACATTAGGTAAAGTAAGCTTCACATAGTAACCAGTCCTTGAGGGGTTAAAGCTGTAACACTCCAGATTTGGGGGTGTCTTCTGCGCTGCGTTTTGTGTACTCAGGAATCCTGCGGAGATTCTCCAGGATTTGGTTCATGTCCTCAGGGAATTAATGAATTTCTGCAGCATTTTCTGACTTTCCTCTGATTGTGCTCGGTGACGGCTCCCGAAATCTAATCCCCGGCAGTGATTTATGATGTATTGTAACCCTGTGTACTTCCATAAACCCAACCACCGCCATATAACTGACTAAACAGGTACTAATGCCGCCTGATATAATATTCTACTGCAATTTCTGGAGAGTGTGAAATGTAGGTCAGCGACTTCTTAACACCGCGCATCGCCAGCAATAGAAGGGTAAGCCGCTAGTGTTAACTCCTCCAGTGCCGGGGTGAAGATCTAAAGGGGTTCTCTGCCTGTCAGGTAAATCGTGGAAGGAGCAGGGTCCTCCCAGCAGCACAGAGGATTTCAGGAGAGGAGTGTGCTGATCTTGTGGAGGTCACAGGCTGAGAGTTACATAGTGGAAGGAGCAGGATGCCAGCAGCACAGAGGATTTCAGGAGAGGAGTGTGCTGATCTTGTAGGAGGTCACAGGATTAGAGTTACATAGTGGAAGGAGCAGGGTCCTCCCAGCAGCACAGAGGATTTCAGGAGAGGAGTGTGCTGATCCTGTGGAGGTCACAGGATGAGAGTTACATAGTGGAAGGAGCAGGGTCCCAGCAGCACAGAGGATTTCAGGAGAGGAGTGTGCTGATCCTGTGGAGGTCACAGGATGAGAGTTACATAGTGAAAGGAGCAGGGTCCTCCAAGCAGCACAAAGGATTTCAGGAGAGGAGTGTGCTGATCTTGTGGAGGTCACAGGGTAAGTTACATAGTGGAAGGAGCAGGGTCCTCCCAGCAGCACAGATGATTTCAGGAGAGGAGTGTGCTGATCCTGTAGAGGTCACAGGGTAAGAGTTACATAGTGGAAGGAGCAGGGTCCTCCAAGCAGCACAGAAGATTTCAGGAGAGGAGTGTGCTGATCTTGTGGAGGTCACAGGATGAGAGTTACATAGTGGGAGGAGCAGGTCTCAGCAGCACAGAGGATTTCAGGAGAGGAGTGTGCTGATTTTGTGGAGGTCACAGGGTAAGTTACATAGTGGAAGGAGCAGGGTCCCAGCAGCACAAAGGATTTCAGGAGAATAGTGTGCTGATCTTGTGGAGGTCACAGGGTAAGTTACATAGTGGAAGGAGCAGGGTCCCCCAACAGAGTCCAAAGCAGCACAGAGGATTTTGATTATAGATTAAAACACTACAGAAATGAAAACAGCAGATGAAAGGAGGTCAAACTACTAAACATGATGTATTTCTAGGACCGTAGGAGGATAGGAGTGGTAGTGAATGTTCTACCCATCATTTCTCACACATTAATGTTTTGTCAAGGGAAAAACGTGTGAACATGTTTCTTTGAGATTTGGCAGAAACCTCCGAATCTGAGGCGCATTGTTGTGATTTTTTTTACTTTCTGATGATTAACTGTTCAATATGGATGGAGAGATTTCAGGGATCGGCGCCAAATCTCCAGACGCTGATATCTGAGGGGATGGAGTCTGTCCAGAAAGTGCACATATAATGGACACACACCCGTCACTGCGGAGGAAGAGGCGAAGCTCCAGGGAGAGATATTCAGTGTATCTAATCTTATCATGTGTGATACTGTTCGTTAAGATTCTGTATCTAAGCATCTGAAGTGCAGACCTACTAGAAAGCACTACATCTCCCATCATGTCACTTACTGGAGCAGTGATTTATTTAAAAATGAGATCCCGCTGTATCCGTCTGCATCATTTATATTATGAAGAATATTATGAAGAAGCTTGGAACAAACTTCCAGCAAAGGTGGTTGATACATCCACAGTAACTGAATGTAAACCTGTATCTATCCTAAGATAACAATAAAAGGATAATAAAAGGGCGACTAGATGGACCAGGTGGGCTTTTTCTGCCGTCAATCTTTTATGTTTCTATGGTTACAGTAGTTTATAAGAGGCTGTGACTGTACACAGGGAGGCTGCAGAGTGATGCGGGATGATCCACGCATACAAAGAGCCACAAAACGGGAAGAAGAGAACGGCTAAAGGATCAGGATGAGTATAGTAGTTATATTCTTGTACATAGGAGGCAGTATTATAGTAGTTATATTCTTGTACATAGGAGCAGTATTATAGTAGTTATATTCTTGTACATAGGAGCAGTATTATAGTAGTTATATTCTTGTACATAGGAGCAGTATTATAGTAGTTATATTCTTGTACATAGGAGCAGTATTATAGTAGTTATATTCTTGTACATAGGAGCAGTATTATAGTAGTTATATTCTTGTACATAGGAGCAGTATTATAGTAGTTATATTCTTGTACATATAGGAGCAGTATTATATAGTAGTTATATTCTTGCTAGTACATAGGAGCAGTATAAGAGTTATTTTTAACTAGGAGCAGTATTATAGTAGTTATATTCTGTACATAGGAGCAGTATTAATAGTAGTTACTATTCTTGTACATAGGAGCAGTATATATAGTAGTTATATTCTGTACATAGGAGCAGTATTATAGTAGTTATATTCTTGTACATAGGAGGCAGTATTATAGTAGTTATATTCTTGTACATAGGAGGCAAGTATTATAGTAGTTATATTCTTGTACATAGGAGCAGTATTATAGTAGTTATATTCTTGTACATAGGGAGCAGTATTATAGTAGTTATATTCTTGTACATAGGAGCAGTATTATAGTAGTTATATTCTTGTACATAGGAGGCAGTATTATAGTAGTTATATTCTTGTACATAGGAGCAGTATTATAGTAGTTATATTCTTGTACATAGGAGCAGTATTATAGTAGTTATATTCTTGTACATAGGAGCAGTATTTAGTAGTTATATTCTTGTACATAGGAGCAGTATTTATAGTAGTTATATTCTTGTACATAGGAGCAGTATTATAGTAGTTATATTCTTTGTACATAGGAGCAGTTATTATAGTAGTTATATTCTGTACATAGGAGGAGTATTATAGTAGTTATATTCTGTACATGGAGCAGTATTAGTATTATATTCTTGTACATAGGAGCAGTATTATAGTAGTTATATTCTTGTACATAGGAGCAGTATTATAGTAGTTATATTCTTGTACATAGGAGCAGTATTATAGTAGTTCTATTCTTGTACATAGGAGCAGTATTATAGCAGTTATATTCTTATACATAGGAGCATATTATAGTAGTTTATATTCTTATACATAGGAGCAGTATTATAGTAGTTATATTCTTGTACATAGGAGCGTATTATACACATAGTTATAGTTTCTATACATAGGAGGCAAATTTTTATTAGTAAAAACAAGCAAAAATACAATAATACATTTCAGAATCAGACTGAACAAACAATTATTTAACAGAAATCAGACTAATCGTCTAAAAAATAAAGTTATAATAAATTTAACTTTAGAGTCCATCACAATAAGTTGGAAAAAAGATGAATAAATAAACATGATACATGAACCAAAATTACTCCAAACATACATTCCTCCATAATTTTTCATTCTCGGCCTTTTTCCTGACCTCTATAGCTCTGATCCACCTTCGCTCTGACAGGATGAGGTTTACGGCTTTCCTATGGTTGAAGGGCTCACTGTGGATGGACACTCTGGTTCTTGTATGCCAGTGATAGTATTTGATGGTGGTAATAATCAGATGCATGGTCCCCCGGTCAATGTCAGCTACCTGTGATGTTACACCATATATAATATCCAGGTAGGTCAGAGACTGGAGCCTTGGGATTTTTAGCTTGCTGGTTATCTCCTTCCATATCTGTCGCCCTCCCCAGCACTCAGTTATAAAATGGTCCATAGTCTCCTCCTGCTGACAGCCCAGGGGGCACATGCGATCTGAGACACTCAGAAATTTTAAATTGCCTCGGACAAAAAGCTTTCCGTGCAACGACAGCCAGGCGATGTCAAAAAACTTTGCAGGAAGCCTCGGTCCATTGAGGAACTTCAGACTTTCCTGCAAGGTGGCCGTTGTGCAGTCCCTCAGTGCTGGCTGTAAGTTATAGAAGGACCTACAGATCCTGATATAGAGATCCTTCCTGGTCCTAGTCTCCAAATATAACTTCTCTATACCCCATTTTTTCAAGCACCTAAGACCATATTCCAGGTACTGGGGGAGGAAGCCACGAGTCAATCGACCCCTCTTGAGACTGCCGCCTCGCACCCAAGATTCTGCAAAAGGCAATATCCAGTCCCTGACACTGTTCACCCACAGGGGACTGTTGTTTGAGTCCAGGCCACCAAAATTAACTTTTAGAAACATGGAGTCAAAGAACACCCTTGGATTTATCATATCCAGCCCCCCCGCTCTCCGCTGTAGGTAGGTGATCCCTCTTTTTATTGGGTTCAACCTGTTCCCCCACAAAAGTTGGAAGAGCAGGCTGAAGAGCCTAGCCGAGAAAGATTCTGGCAAAGGAAAGACGACAGACACATACAAGAAGACAGGGACCAGGTAAGTCTTCAGCATTTTAACCCTTTCTCTATAGGTCAGCCTCCAGTTCTTCCATCGCTGAACCTTTGCATTTCCAGATTCCAACTTTTCTTCCCAATTTAGTTTGGCATTATCATCCCTCCCAAATTTAACCCCTAAGATCTTAATATGGGTGGAGGCCTTCGCAAATTGTGGTAGATCAAAGTCTGGATCAGAACTCAGTGTCCAGAGAGCTTGACTCTTCTCAAGGTTGACCAGAGACCCTGAGGCCTCCGAGTAGCTTCTGATGGCTGCAGACAACATCTCCACCTCACGAGGCTCAGATATCACCACAGTCACATCATCCGCGTAGGCGACAACATCCAGGGGCAAGCAGTGGACCGGCACCCCCTGAAAATCACACTCCTGCAGTGACCTCAGGAACGGGTCTAAGGCAAACACATACAGGAGAGGACTCAGCGGGCAGCCCTGTCTCACCCCTGCCTCTACCCTGAATGTGTCCCCCTGCCAACCATTGATCAGAGGAAAGCTCTTCGCCTCACAATATAAAGTTTTTAGCCAATCAATAAATTGTCCCGGAATACCGTACTTTGACAAAGTGGCCCATAGATACTCGTGGTCTACTCTGTCGAAGGCTTTAGCCTGGTCCAGACCTACAACATATCTCCCACACCTCAGAGCTTTACATCTCTCAAACATCTCCCTTATCGAGAATGACTGCTCCAGAGATGTTCCGCCCTTTTACTGT
>ONZH01025617.1:0-23645 GCA_900303285.1 Rhinella marina
TAATCTGCTCACATGATATCTTGAACAGAAAATTCAATTACTCCGTCTGTCAGTGACATGATATACACAGACAAAATATTCTGTACCTTTCTTGTAATTGCACACTTAAACTTAAACATTTTGACCAAAAAGAAGTTGGTTAAAATGAGACCATTAGCTCCCATTAGAACTATCTGAAATCAGCATCAATAAACCTAATTATCTTATCTCTAGGGTGGAGAACATGGGGCAGACAATACCGTCTGTGTGAGTGAAGAAAAGAGACTCATTGAAAAAACCAAGCCATGCATAGAAAGTCTGATCAGCTGACCAACTAGCGTATGCTCATTTGTTAACTTATTCATGAGGTCTTCAGACGGGTTAAAGATCTTCCGAATAAATGCTCCTAAAAATATTTTGGTGAATTGTCCAGCTAAATATATATATATATATATATATATATATATATATACACAGTACAGACCAGTTTGGACACACCTTCTCATTCAAAGAGTTTTCTGTATTTTCATGACTATGAAAATTGTAGATTCACACTGAAGGCATCAAAACTATGAATTAACACATGTGGAATTATACAGTATACTTAATAGAGATGAGCGAGCATGCTCGTCCGAGCTTGGTGCTCGTTCAAATATTACGGTACTCATAAGTACTCGCTGCTCGGACGAGTATCTCGCCATGCTCGAGGAAATGGCAGCTTCCGCATTGTGCATTTTTGGCGCCTATAAACTCAGCCAATCACAAGCCAGGAGACTCTGCGGTACACCCAGCATCACGTGGGGCCCTTACATGTCGATAGCAGGGGTTGGCTGGCCTGATCAGGTGACCCTGGAATATACTAGTGACTGCCCGCGGTGCTCGGCTCAGATGCTGTCTGGATGTCGTTAGGGATAGAGCTGCTGCGTTTCAGGGAGAGTGTTAGGGCCTGCATTTAGATCTTTGTTAGGCAGGAGTGATCTCAAAAGAACCCCACAGCCCTTCTAAGGGCTACAAGACATTTTTTTTTGGTCTCCTGGCTGGGCTGGCTGGCTGACACTAGTAGTGCAGCTATCGCCATATATAACCCTTTTTTTTTTATTGTTATATCTCAGTGATGCAAATCCATTTCACACAGCTGTGTGGAACCATTCTGTGTGTCACAGTTCAGCTGTCCACTAAACACAAACCGTATTTTCTGTCCAGGTGACACATTCTGTACATCGCTTAATTAAAAAAGGTATTTTGCTCTCACTGATACAGCTAGATTACAAAAATCTCTGTGCGACATTTGTCTGGGTTGCAGTCAAAATAGCCACCGTCAGCAGGGGCTGAGTTTGCTCTCTGATAGTTTCTGCACGTCACGTTAAAAAAAAACAAAATATAAAAAAATATATAAAAAAATATATAAAAAAATATTTTTTTTGTTGTTTTATCTCAGTGATACAAATCCATTTCACACAGCTGTGTGGAACCATTCTGTGTGTCACAGTTCAGCTGTCCACTTAACACAATCCGTATTTTCTGTCCAGGTGACACATTCTGTACGTCACTTAATTAAAAAAGGTCTTTTGCTGTCACTGATACAGCTAGATTACAAAAATCTCTGTGCGACATTTGTCTGGGTTGCAGTCAAAATAGCCACCATCAGCAGGGGCTGAGTTTGCTCTCTAATAGTTTCTGCACGTCACGTTAAAAAAAAAACAAAATATAAAAAAAAAATATTAAAAAAAATATGAAAAAAATAGTTTTTTTGTTGTTTTATCTCAGTGATACAAATCCATTTCACACAGCTGTGTGGAACCATTCTGTGTGTCACAGTTCAGCTGTCCACTCAACACAATCCGTATTTTCTGTCCAGGTGACACATTCTGTACGTCATTTAATTAAAAAATGTCTTTTGCGGTCACTGATACAGCTAGATTACAAAAATCTCTGTGCGACATTTGTCTGGGTTGCAACTAAGCAGACCAAGTCTGCCTAATCTAATAGTTTCCGTGTAATTGCTCCATACTGCACGGTACGTAATAACATACGTGATTTTGATCTAACTTATCCACCTATATATTTACTTGTTCAGATTGAACAAGTTTGTGGGTTTCAGTACAGCAGGCCCATTTATTTTATTTTTTTATATAATACACTTATATACAGAAAATGTTGAACCCCAGGGGTAAGGGTCGAAGACGAGGGCGTGGGCATTCAATTACTGCAGGGGGCAGAGGCCGTGGTCCTGGGCAGGGTGAGACAGTACCTGCTGATGAGGGAGCAGGGGAACGCTGCAGAGCTACACTCCCCAGCTTCATGTCTCAACTTACAGGGACACGTGGTAGAGGACTGTTGAAACCACAACAGTGCGAACAGCTGGTGTCGTGGATTGCGGACAATGCTTCAAGTAATTTGTCTACCAGTCAATCTTCCACGCAGTCCACCCACGTTACCCAAGGGAGCACTCCTCTGGCTCCTCCACCTCAACCTCCTTCCCCCCAGTCTGCCCCCTCCCAGGAAAATTTGGAATGCGATCTGGCATACTCTCAGGAACTGTTTTCTGGACCCTTCCCAGAGTCACAAACCACTTCTCAGGTTGCTGCTGACCTCGTTCCCGATGCCCAAGTTTTCCAACTGTCGCAGTCTGTGGGTGATGATGATGATGACAATGTTGAGTTAGTGGAAGAAGTGTGTAAAGAGGTGTCGGTGAGAAAGGAGGAGAAACGGTTGTCAGACAGTGGTGAAGTTGTTGTCAGGGCAGGAAGTCCGAGGGGGGGAGAAGACTGAGGAATCGGAGGATGACGAGGTGACTGACCCAAGCTGGGTTGATATGCCGAGTGAAGACAGTGCTTCTGAGGCGGAGGCGAGTGCTGCACCAGAACAGGTTGTAAGAGGCAGTGGTGTGGCCAGAGGGAGAAGCAGGGCCAGAGCTGGTGCATCAGCAGCAACTGTTTCACGTAGTGAATCTCCCGTGGCGAGGCCTAGATGTTCGCAAGTCTGGAGGTTCTTTAAAGAAAGTGAGGATGACCGACGGACTGTGGTGTGCAACCTGTGCCACACCAGGATCAGCAGGGGTGCCACCACTACTAGCCTAACCACCACCAGCATGCGCAGGCATATGAGTGCTAAACACCCCACTCAATGGAACCAAGGCCATTCACCTCCTGCGGGTCACACCACTGCTCCTTCCCCTGTGTCACTCGCTGCCTCTGCTAGTCAACCCCCTGCCCAGGACCCCGGCACGAACGCCTCTCGCCAGAAAACCACACCTTCACGTCCACGATCCTCCACAGCGTCCACCAATGTGTCACAGCGCGGCGTTCAGCCACATGCCCAAGCCCTCAATGTCCACATCTCCAAATTGCTAAGCCTGGAGATGCTGCCCTATAGGCTGGTAGAGACCGAGGCCTTTCGCAATGTCATGGCGGTGGCTGCCCCTCGGTATTCCGTCCCCAGCCGCCACTATTTTTCCCGATATGCCGTCCCAGCCCTACACCAGCACGTGTCAGAGAACATCATCCGTGCCCTGACCAACGCTGTTTCTGAGAAGGTCCACCTAACCACGGACACGTGGACAAGTGCTGCCGGGCAGGGACACTATATCTCACTGACGGCACATTGGGTTAACTTGGTGGAGGCTGGGACCGAGACTGACCCTGGGTCCGCTCATGTACTGCCCACACCGAGGATTGCGGGGCCTACCTCGGTCACGGTCTCTCAGACGTACTATGCCTCCTCCTCCGACCCCTCCTCTTTCTCCACCGAATTACCATCTGTGGGCACGGCGCCTTCAGTCGGTAGCTCTAGGCACAGCAGCAGTGCCGTGGGTAAGCGCCAGCAGGCGGTGCTCAAACTGCTGAGCTTAGGTGACAAAAGGCACACCGCCCAAGAGCTGTTACAGGGCATCACGGCGCAGACCGATGTGTGGCTGGCACCGCTGAACCTCAAGCCAGGCATGGTTGTGTGTGACAACGGGCATAACCTGGTGGCGGCTCTGCAACTCGGCAGACTGACACATGTGCCATGCCTGGCCCACGTGTTCAATCTAATAGTTCAGCGGTTCCTCAAGACATACCCCAATCTGTCTGATTTGCTCACCAAGGTGCGCCGCATCTGTGCGGATTTCCGCAAGTCAACCACAGATGCTGCCACTCTCAGGGCAGCGCATCGTCGCCTACAACTGCCCGCTCACCGACTGTTGTGCAACGTGCCCACAAGATGGAATTCGACATTAAACATGTTATCCAGAGTTTACCAGCAGCACAGAGCGATTGTAGACTGCCAGATGTCAACTTCCACCAGAACTGGTAGTCAGGTCAGTCAGATTCCTCAAGTCTACAATGAGGAGTGGACGTGGATGTCTGATATCTGCCAGGTGTTGAGCAACTTTGAGGAGTCAACACAGATGGTCAGCGGCGATGCCACCATTATCAGCCTCACCATCCCGCTGCTTTGCCTGTTGAAAAACTCACTGGTCAGCATGAAGTCGGATGCTTTGCACTTGTCACAAGAGACGGTGGCGGAAGATACGTCGCTTGATAGCCAGAGCACCCTCCGGTCTGTTTCTCAGCGCATATCGGAGGAGGGGGATGAGGAGGATAATGTCGGTGAGACAGAAGAGGGTACCAGTGCTCAGTCCTTCTTAACTCTTAAGCGTGTATGGGCTGAAGAGGAGGAGGAGGAGGAGGAGGAGGAAATGGAGAGTCAGGCCAGTGAGGAGAGGGAATTCTTGCGTGTTGGGACTCTGGCACACATGGCAGACTTCATGTTAGGCTGCCTATCCCGTGACCCTCGTGTTAGAAGCATTTTTTCAAACACCGATTACTGGGTGTTCACTCTCTTGGACCCACGGTACAATCAGAACCTTTCCACTCTCATCCCTGCAGAGGAAAGGAGTATGAGAGTGAATAGATATCAACAGGCCCTGGTGCACAAGCTGAAACAATCCTTCCCATCTGACGCCGCTAGCGGCAGAGGGCATGGTTCTGTGGGCCAAGTAGCGGGGGAGAGGAGGCGAGCAGGCAGCTTTTCCAGCACTGGCAGGGGAACGCTCTCCAAGGCCTTTGCCAGTTTTATGTCACCCCAGCAAGACACTGTCACCTGTCCCCAGTCTAGGCAGAGTAGGGGGGAGCTGAACAGAAAGATGGTGAGGGAGTACCTAGCTGACCATACCAACGTCCGGACCGATCACTCTGCTCCATACAACTACTGGGTTTCAAAGCTGGACATGTGGCCTGAACTGGCGCTGTACGCCTTGGAGGTGCTGGCCTGCCCTGCCGCTAGCGTGCTGTCAGAGCGGGTATTCAGTGCAGCTGGTGGCGTCATCACCGATAAGCGTACACGCCTGTCAACTGACAGCGCTGACAGGCTGACGCTTATTAAAATTAACAAAGCCTGGATTTCACCGGAATTTAAATCTCCTCCGGGGGAAAGAAGCTAAAGATTTACATTACTTATGTATCCGATTCCTCTTCTCTACTCCTCCTCCTTGTCGTCTTTGCCTAACGCTGACCAAAAAAACACAATTTTTTAGAGGTCCAACTGGCATTCTTACCACAATTTTTCAGGAGGGCCCCCTACAGGCCCTCTCTTCAAACAATTTTTCTGGAGGTCCTCCTACAGGCCCTCTCTCCAAACAATTTTTCCTGAGGTCCACCTACAGGCCCTCTCTCCAAACAATTTTTCCAGAGGTCCACCTACAGGCCCTCTCTCCAAACAATTTTTCTGGAGGTCCACCTACAGGCCCTCTCTCCAAACAATTTTTCCGGAGTTCCACCTACAGGCCCTCTCTCCAAACAATTTTTCCCGAGGTCCACCTACAGGCCCTCTCTCCAAACAATTTTTCCGCAGTGTTAACTACAGACAGTGTAAAACAATGTTTCAGGAGCGTCAAACAGACAGTCCAAAACAATGTTTCAGGATGCACAAGTACCGACATTTAAAAAAACAATTTTTTTGCTAAGGGTAGACTTTATGTACTCCGAAAATAAAAAAAATTTTGGAGGCTCAACAAAAGCCATTTCACTGCATTCTCAGTCGGACAAAGTCATTGGTGGTGTAACCGCCACGCTGTGTCAGGCTAAATTTTTGGGTGCTTCACCAGCTACCGCATACTAACTCAGTCACTCTGTTGTCACCGCCGCCATACAGGGCCACAAAAAATGTTTATGTGGCTCGCCTTCTCCCGCAGTGTCACTCGCTCACTCTGTTGTCACCACCATAGTGGTTTGCACTATAGCAACCCAAGTCTGCACATTCCCCTTTTTTATCTCCATGTGATCTATACTGCACGTCACGTAATAAAATAGGTTCTTTTGCTCTCAGTTATACAAATCAATTTCATAAAATCCTTTCTTTCTCTTTAACTGATCTATACTGAACGTTACTTTTAAAAATACGTCTTTTTCCTGTCTTTCTCTCTCTCCAAACTATTTTTCCGGATAGGTGCCATATACGGTATTAAACTGAGAAGAATACATAGAACACATACCACACTTGATCAATCTCATAGTTGACAACTGTACCGGTTGATGCTAAATTTTTAAGTTGGGGTCCTGCGTCATCATTCGAACTCCATCCGGCTGTTGTCACCACCACACACGCTAGCCAAGGGGCACTCCTCTGGCTCTTCCAGCTCAACCTCCTTCCCCCAGCCTGCCCCCCACCTACAGGCCCTCTCTCCAAATAATTTACCCGGGTAGGGGACGTATTAGATATTGTACAGATTTTTTTTTGGTTCTTCTTTTAATTGCCTCCTGCGATAGTGCGATAGACGGGAATTGAACCTGGGTCAATTGCTTGGGAAGCAGCTATGCTCACCATTTTACCACCAACAGCCACAGCAACTGATAAGAACAGATACTAAACTTGATGTAAGCCAACATTTCGACAATCGATAACCCGAAACGGGTCCGCCGTCGAGCCCGGCGTTCGGCCATCCTGAGCATTTCACATACTCTGACCGAGTCTGACCCTGGGGCCGCTCATGTACTGCCCACTTGGAGGATTGCGGGGCCTACCTCGTTCACGGTTTCTCAGAATTACTATGCCACTTTCTCCAACCCCTCCTCCTCCACCTTCGAATTACCATCCATGCTTCACCTCCTGCTACCTCAGTCTAACTCGGTCACTCTGTTGTCACCGCCATGCTGCGTCAGGCTAAATTTTTGGGTGGCTCACCTGCTACCTCATCTAACTTGGTCACTTGTTGGTGTCACCGCCATGCTGTGTCAGGCTTATGCCTGCATCGTGTGGCTGGGGATAGGAGAGCAGTGCCAGCATGGGCATGGGTGATGGACCTTCGTTGCACCTAGTTGGGTGCTTCCCTATATATTCCCACCATGCCAGCCATGGGTTGTACATTAACTAATAACAGGGAAAACAAAAAAAATATTTTACAGGAGGGTCAACCGCAGACACTCCAAAACAATTTTACATGAGGGAGTGTCTCCCGGTCTGCCATCGTGTTCGGTCAGGCTGTCAGTAGGTACACCACCTCTGTCGTCCGCAGAAGCGGCCACTATGAGGAAGGCCACAGCAAGAACATCCCCTTTTCAATTGAGAGCAAGTGTAGAATTGTAGGAGGATGACACTTTTCTTCCGCAGTGGATTCACCTTCCCCTTTATCATTTGCCAGACAACAGTTGGTGAAAAAGTAATTGGCAATGATGAAGAAAATGTAACGGTGCAGTGGACCGTCTGTGACGCAAAACCTATATATTCCCACCATGCCAGCCATGGGTTGTACATTAACTAATAACAGGGAAAACAAAAAAAATATTTTACAGGAGGGTGAACCGCAGACACTCCTAAACAATTTTTTAGGAGGGTCAACTTCGGACACTCCAAAACAAATTTTTGGGATGCTCGCCTACAGACATTTGACTACTACCTCAATCTAACTTGGTCACTTGTTGGTGTCACTACGCTGTCACCATGATGTGTCAGGCTTATGCCTGCGTCGTGGGGCGGGGGATAGCACAGCAGTGCCAGCATGAGCAGTGGTGTCACCTGCAGGCGGTGATGGACCTTCGTTGCACCTAGTTGGGTGCTTCCCTAACATGTGATGGGCATGTGCCTCGCCTTTCTTGGTCTGGGTTAGCACAATTGCCATGAGGGTAACCACCAGGCTGTTGCCTGAGAATTTGGGGTAATGATGGGATTAGGCAGCCTCAGAGGCATCCATGCATGCTGCCCCTACTGTTTCCTGTCCATTTCCGTGGTGTTTCCATCATTTTCTGATGTTTCCTGGTTTTCACCCAGCCTTCCCTAAGCAGAGCCTTGGTCCCCTGCAAAAATGCTCGAGTCTCCCATTGACTTCAATGGGGTTCGTTACTCGAAGTGAGCACCCGAGCATCGGGAAAAGTTCGACTCGAATAACGAGCACCCGAGCATTTTAGTGCTCGCTCATCTCTAATACTTAACAAAAAAGTGTGAAACAACTGTAAATATGTCTTATATTCTAGGTTCTTCAAAGTAGCCACCTTTTGCCTTGATTACTGCTTTGCACACTCTTGGCATTCTCTTGATGAGCTTCAAGAGACGGAGGTGGCAGCAGCAGCTGTACAAAACGTGATGGTTGGAAAGTGGCATAAGTGGCATGATATCTATTCTATATCTATTCATAGGAATCAGCCTGTGCTGTGAGCAAATGTCGGTATTGATGCATGAATCACATGCATATGCTGCTTAATGAAATGTAACCCACAAACAAAAAAAAAAAAAACAATTAGCAATTTCAACTGTGTGGAAACAATACACTTAAAGGGAACCTGTCATCTCCGAAACACCCCCTGAACTAGAGTAAGCGTTGTATAGTGTAAGTGATGCTGAATCCGGATATGTAATTTTTATCTTCATACTCACTTCCATTCTGACGCTGTGCTCCCACAAACCTGCTGTAAAATGTATTGGGAGGACTCCAGTGCTCACTCACATAATGGAGAGGACTCAAAAAAGAGTCCTCTCAATGCATTTTACTGCTGGTTTGTGGGAGCACAGCGTCGGAATGGAAGGGAGTATGAAGATAAAACTTACATATTCAGATTCAGTATCATTTACACTATACAAAGCTTACTCTAGTTCAGGGGGTGTTTCGGAGATGACAGGTTCCCTTTAAACACTTAAACTAAAACTGATGATTGAGGCGCATTATTGGCATGATGCAAGTTGCAGCAGCAGAACGTGATGGTAGGCAGACAGACAGCAACAGACAGCAACAGAGGCAAGATGGGGCACCATCAGCAAGGCGAGGTCTATTCATCAAAATCAGCCGGAGGAGTGTGTGTGTAGTGTGTAGGGGGGGGCTCCCTTTCAGACACGTTGGCAGCAGGCGTCTGCTCACTCTAAGCTGCTGCAAGCTGCGTACACAGTGCTTCCTGGTAGTAACATAATTTGTACTCCATTTCTGCCAGAGCAAAACATTCCACCATTTTGGATTGTTAGCAAGGGCATGATACGCTTGTCACTGCGTAAGCAAGCAAGTAAACGGGTGATTATTCTGGCCGATGCATATGAGAAGCCACTCCTTTCTGGCTCCGCCCCCCACTGAGACGATTGGGTGCCATCCTCATTATTGTCCTCTTGCTCCTCCTCCACCTCCTCCTTTTGCAGGGACAGTTCCTCATTCAAACCTTCCTCATCTTCATCATCATCATCATCCAGCAAAGATGCGTCAGCTGCTTTTCTACCGCCGTGGTCCCCTGCTGCATGAGTGTTAGCGTCTGTTCTAAGATAAACATGAAAGGGATCACGTTGTTCATGCCACAGTTGTCCCTGCTGACAAACTTTGTGGCCTCTTCGAAGGGCTTCAGCACCCGACAGGCGTCTCAGATGTGCTGCCATTGCATAACCTCGAGCATAACCATGCTCCTTGCTGCTGAGATTGTCTGGTGCATGACAAAATTGTTCATGGCTTTCTGCTGCTCGTACAGATGTTTGTGTATGTGCAATGTCAAATTCCATATAGTGGATTAAGTGGTGTGGCGGCAGGTTGTTCTGTTACTGCAGGTCCAGGAGAGCATTCCTCACCATTTAAGAGGGACTGAAGTGCTTGGACAGTCTCCTGGACTTTGCCAGCACCTTGTGCAAATCAATGTACTTATTTAGAAAGCACTGCACCACTAGGTTGATGATGTGCGCCATGTAGGGAGCATGTGCTATTTCTCTCAGAATGTTTGCTGGTTGATGTACTTGAGCAATTGCTCACCGGTGTGGCTACTCTCTCCCAGGCCGATCAGCTCCAACATGGCATGGTAATGCTTGACCTGACACATGTGAAAGGAAGAGGGGTAGTGCAAGTAACTCTGTGCCCAGCTGCTGTTGGAGATAGGAACATGTCCATGGAGGAGGAGGCATATAGGTCCCTGGTGTGGGATCCAGGCCGACACAATCGTGGGGGGGGTCAAAAGAATCTGGTGTCGTTGCTGGGGTGCTGCCTTGTCACTGCTAGAAAAAAGCATTGACCCAGTAGGCCATGAAAGACATGTACTGTCTCTGCACATAAGAGCTTCTCCAAGTGTCCACCGTGGCGTGAACCTTGCCACACAGTGAGAATTGCAGGGAGCGGCCCACATTGTCTGTCACATGAGAGAATCTTCCAGCGAGGCTGAGCACACGCTATTAGGTCCCTAAAGACAGTAGACTCAACTAAATAGTATTGCTAGCAACTGCACCTCCAGCAACTTGGTCAGGTGAGATTTAAGCTTGCGCACCAACAGATTGTTGGGCGTGTAGAGTTGTTTCCTGGCTATGCATTCCGTTATCGATGGCTGACAATGGAGAGGAGGAGTCCGAGCAGGAGTGGAAAGGGATGAGGATGTGATAGACACATCACTGCTTGTGGAAGTGGCCTGGCTGGAGCAAGGAGAACTGGAAGAAGGTGGGAACTTTTAAAGTGGTGGCTGGCTGCCACCTCTGTTTGCCCACTGGATGGGGTGATGCCGCTTCATGTGGTTCAATAGAGCTGTGGTTCCTACGTTTGTGTTTACCTGCCCATGTTTTATTTTGCACTTGCAGAGCTTGCACAAGGCAATGCTTTTGTTTTCTAGCAGTGTGGAGAACAAATGCCAGACGGGAGATACACACACAGAGTTAGAGGCAACTGAGCTGGGCTTAGATCTGGCACATTTTGGGCCTAACCCACCCACAGTGCCAGTAGCATCACCAGATCCTGAAGCAGACGTGGCCCTAGCTGGGCTTTGGGAGGTATGTGGCCTCTGCTCTTTATTGCTGCCATTATCACCCTCCTCCACTGATGTTGCCTCCTCCTCAGCACCCTGATCCAGCTCCCAGGTCCTTTCTAGCACACAATTGTCATGGGAGTCCTTACAGTTCCTTTTGCTTCTATCACACTGTGGGATATCTTGATAGGCTCTTTGGCCCCCCTCCCCTGCTCTTCCCCGACTGCCACTGTCACTTCCACCAATGCCACTAGCGTGGCTATGGGGGCCACTACTACCACCACCAACACAGCTATGCCTGGGGTCTGCAGTCTCCTCCTCTACCTCCTCCTTAGGGCAGTACAAACACTGTCTACTGTCACACATGTTGTCAATAGGGAGACTCTCCTGACTATTTGCCATAGGGCGTGGTTGGGTTTTCTTGCCACTTAGGAAAAAGAAAGGCTTCCCTCTAGGAAGGGGCAGGTAAGACTGGGAGGACTCCACTAAAAGCCTATTTTGTGGCTGCAAGGAGGAGCAGGAGGAATGCTGTGACCCTGGCTCCACAGCACTGTGTCAGACTCTGAAGTCACCTCCACATCATACTGGCGTGACTGAGAGGAGGAGTAAGCCATCCAATCCACAGTCTCATACTCTTTCTCCTCATTGCTCCTTCCTGAAGCCAGCAGGGACAACTGTGGCCTACTACTACTTTTTCTGGCCGGATAGTTGGTGCTGCTACTACCCACATTCTGGCTTTTGGTCTTTCGTTTGGAACCCTTCTATAGCCCGGACATTTTTAGGCCTCTCAGATAATGTTGTGTACTACCCTGTGTATATATGTATAAATATAAATGCTGCTAGTTTAAATATAATCAAGCCCCCCCCCCCAAAAAAAAAGAAGAAATAAAAATGTGTGAATATAGGGAAACTGATTTAGGCCTAAATTCGTTATCCCTCACATATACTTTTGTATGTTTGCCTGTGTATTGATGTTGATCATCTAAATATGCTAATTTAATTAAAAAAGCCCCCAAAAATTAAAATTCCAACCGTGTGGAAATAGAATTCACAGAAACAGACGATTGAGGCCTGACACTCACTCAATTTCTTATTATCACTCAAAGGTAGATTGCCCTACCCTGTATCTTGTAGTAATCACATTTATATGTAGCTTAAATAAATTGAATCCCCCCTCCCCCCCAAAAAAAATCATTTAAATTGCAAACGGTGTGAAAACTGAATATAAGTAAATAGACGATTGAGGCTTGATGCTCAATTTTGCTTTAATACACATAGATAGATTGCTGTTGCACCTTGGGTATTGCTGCAGTAAGTTAAATCAACAAAAAAGAATTTCTGTGAAAATGGGGATAAAATGAAAGTATTTAATAATGGAATGAATGCAAAAAACAATAAGAATAACTGAAAATGTTTTTACTAGGTTCTTTAATAATATGACTTTGTTTATTAATCCATGTACTAATTCTTTATCCGCTATATAAGAAAACCAGCATTTCAATATGGCTGACATAATACATCTTTTTAACTTGCATTTAGAGATACTGACAATATGTTAGTCACGTATTTGGTCAGCATTTAAATTGATAATTACAGTCAATTTCTGGTTCTTTTGACTATATATGATCAAATACGCTGAAGATACAATCAAGTACTTCTGGTAAACAAGAAGAAGTGGGGAATATTAGGGATCAGTGGCATTAGAATGACAGATAAGTGTGTTTTAAGTGTAAGGCTGCCTTGTTTTCTAATTTTAGGTCTATTAAAACGTATTTAGTAATTTCCTAAATTATTATTTTAAATATTACTAACAGTTAGCATTGTTTTGTCTACATGAAAAGACAGATGAATGTCACTATGCCCTTTACTAAAATATTCATAATGTTGTATATAAACACTATAAATACTTGATAATAGGACAAATGACATCATTACTAAGACTATACATGACATTGCCTTATAAAGGAGGAACCTGTGAGACTGTGTGTGTTAGTGTACATTTTCTAAGATTTTAACATAATGGGTTTTCTTCTAAGATATTATTTAATGTTTTTACTTTAATAAGTTGTAGCCAGTCTTTCATGTGCAACTGTTATGGACTACATTATTTATTGCAAAGAGGCCTGTGTTTCATTTTCCTTTGTGGTGTCTTTTGAAATGAGTCTTACATAACCTCCATAAACTGCTAATTTTCCTGTTATTTTGTTACCCCATGTGCATATGTAAAAATCTCAGCTGCTAATTTGAATGCAGTTCCTCCTGTAGTTAGTGTATTTTATTGCATTGTATTAAGAAGTAATTATATTTAGCTTGATTTTCACAATTGTTGTGACTTCTCCAAAGCATTTGATACTGTACCAAAAGGTTAGTATATAAAATGAGAATGCTTGGACTGGGAGAAAATGTCTGTATGTGGGTAAGTAACTGGCTCAGTGATAGAAAACAGAGGGCGGTTTTTAACGGTACACACTCAGATTGGGTCACTGTCACTAGTGAGGTACCACAGGGGTCAGTATTGGGCCCAGTTCTCGTCAATATATTTATTAATGATCTTGTAGAAGGCTTGTAAGTACAATATTCATTTTTGTAGATTACACTAAACTGTGTAAAGTAATTAACACAGAAGAGGACAGTATACTGCTACAGACGGATCTGGATAGATTGGAGGCTTGGGCAGAGAAGTGGCAGATGAGGTTTAACACTGACAAATGTAAGGTTATGCACATGGGAAGAAATAATGCAAGTCACCAGTACATACTAAATGGTAACAAACTGGGTAACTCTGACATGGAAAAGGACTTAGGAAATTTAGTGAACAGGAAACTAAGCTGTAGAAACCAGTGACACTTTACAAATCACTAGTCAGACCACACATGAAGTACTGTGTACAGTTCTGGGCCCCTATGAACAAGGCAGACATGGTAGAGCTGGAGAGGGTTCAGAGGAGGGCAACTAAAATAATAACTGGAATGGGTGGACTACAGTACCCAGAAAGATCAAAATTAGGGTTATTTACTTTAGAAAAAAAGACGACTGAGTGGAGATCTAATAACTATGGATAAATATATCAGGGGTCAGTACAGAGATCTCTCCCATCATCTATTTATCCCCTGGACTGTGACGAGGGGACATCCTCTGCGTCTGGAGGAAAGAAGGTTTGTACACAAGCATAGAAGTAAGAAGTAAGAAGTAAGAGCAGTGAGACTATGGAACTCTCTGCCTGAGGAGGTGGTGATGGTGAATTCACTAAAAAAGTTCAATAGGGACCTGAATGTATTTCTGGAGTGTAATAATATTACAGGTTATAGCTATTAGATTTCTGGAGAGGTCATTGATCCAGGGAGTTATCCTAATGCCTGATTGGAGTCAAGAAGGAATTTTTTCCTCTTCTCATCTGACTGCTTCTGCTTTTACATTCTATAGTTCTATAGTGCTGTGCTTGGTGTATTTTAAATAAGCTACAATGCCCTTGCCCTTTCAAACAGCTGGTTGCTTAAGGTGATTACTGGGGATACCCGGAGTTGGACCCCTCACTGATTTGGTGTTGCTGAACTATTCTGAGCATAGGTCATGAAAAACCTGGAAAATCCCTTTATTGTGATAAAGCTTTACCACTATAGTAATCAAATATTTGGATTATATAATAATAATAATAATAATAATAATAATAATAATAATAATAATAATAACAGTATGCTGGAACCTTTGCAGAAACTACCAATTACCAGCAGCAAAGAACTGGTGGCACCACAAGCTTAAAAAGGTAACTGACTATTAAAGGGGTTCTCCAAGTAAATTTTATTGACACCCGGCACCCCCGCCGATCAGCTGTACCACCGTACCAGTGCTGCCTCCTCTTCATTGTTTACATGCTAGCCGTAACATGGGTAGCGGTGAGTAGGTTTGACTTTTAGATCCACTTGTTTTAATTTATTTATGAGACATGGCTGCCCACTTCCTTCTGAGGAAGAGCCAGCATGAAATCTTTAGCACTGTCTGCGGTGCTGACTCGAGATCCAAAGTCTATCAAGATTATGCAAAACTAAAAGAAATAAAAAGAAAAACACTAAATAAAACAGTGAAATCCAAGGAAATTATGCACAGCTGAGGAGAATAAATATTTACTGCAATACAAAGATGAAGGGCTTTTAATTTTAAAACGTTGAGCATAAAAGACCGAAGCTTTTAGTGTTAAATTCTGCATTTTACTATCTCTTGAACTGGCATCATTAAAAATGATTAAAGGAAGCATATCAGTTTAGCTAGCCTGAGGACTTGGTATAGTTACTTCTAACACATCAATCAGATAAAGCATGTATATGTTGCCTGTGCTTCCCCCCCCCCCTGCAAATGTTACACTCATGTTTAAATAACTTACAGGTCAGTTGTTTTCTATTTTCAGTGTGCATCAAGGCAAGCGAAAGCTGCCTGTAAAGCGAATGACTAATTTCCATTGCGTTCTGCCATTCACCCTGAAGGTGGTCACAATCTGGGCCTCCCACTGCACATGGAAAACAAATTGAGAATGGAAGAGGAAATGCATAATTCCTGCCTGTAAGGGAACAGTTTAGACTGTTGCAGCAGCAGGTTTTTTCTGCTGTGCTCATAATCTAGTGAACACGATGTTCAGCCTAGCACACCTTTTCATTAGGGAAAGTCAGGGAACAAGACCAGGAAAGAAAAAGGCCTTGGGTCAGGCAGCCACTGGAACTATCAGCAGCTACGAAACCGTCTGGGACTTAGAGGAGGTGACAGCAGGTGGAAAAGCATTTAGCAAACCAGGTCAGGCTGCTGAGGCTTTAGTAGCAAGTTTGCTATTACAACGGCTGCCTGGCAAGTTTTAGCTACTGATCAGCGCAATGTGCCAAAGGGCTGGTGGGACACCCCTTCCGTAGCTTCCAGTTGTATCTAACAACAGCATAGCAGAAGGCAATGAGAAACATTAGCAGGGTCGATTCCTCAGTGTAGACACAGCAGTAGCTCTAGACCTTTTTTGCGCTCTTCTTCAACCTCTGTCTTGCAGCTCTGGCTGTCTGCCTGCTCTAATTACCTCATTCCCCTGATACAGTCAATCCAAGCTACCTTTTGTGAACAGAGGGCTGCAGCAAGCTGACCAAAGTTCAAAGCAATTAAGGGTTATTTTAAATTAACAGCCACGTTTACCAGCCGGTTCATGCCATAGATAATAACATAGTTTTTAATAAAATTCCTGATTCAGTTTATTTCAAATATTGAAAGTGTTATTTCTTGCCTTTCACGTATTCGCTGAGTAATAATCTCTTAGACATATAAGAGTGCCTTCACACATGGTGGAAAAATCCACCACAAAATATGCAGTATAAACACAAAAAACGCATGTATTGTTATGCACTGGAAAAGGGATCAAACGCTGCTCTGTGGAATAATATTCATTCATTTCAATCGGAGATATAATCTGCACAAAAATCTGTTACAAAATCTAAACAGGAATCTACACCTTTGTAAAAATCCACACCTGAGTACTTTCTGGCACCCTAATAAAGATCAAGTGGGAAACTTTTTCAACTGGAATCTTCTACTGCAAAACCATATGGCCATATTTTTGAAGTGTTTTTAATGAGTTTTCTAATCCTTCCCTCATTGGTCTATATTACAAAAAAGTAATTGTGACGGCTCCTGGGGAATAAAAATAAGTATGACTGATGAAGATTGATTGTTTTTTTTTTTAACATAGTATGTTGTAAAAAATGGCATATTGTAATAAAGAAACGTAAAAACCTGAAAAAAATGACATGCTTTTTTTTTTTTTTAAAAAAAACATTACTTTAACCCCTTCCAGACTGGTGCCATACATGCACAGTGTTACAGGAAGTGAGTTCTTGACCTATAATAATGCAGCGCTCTGGGCAAAGGAGTTCTGCTTGCCTGATTAGCAGCAGGGGCCTGGCTGTTACTGACTGCGGCATCTAAGGTGTTAGATGCCTCTCCCTCTCGGACCCAATACAATAGTGGGGTGCTGATGGCTACTAAGAAAGCCTATAGCTGAGATGAGCTGTAAGAGTAAAACTGACAGTTCCAAGGGAGTGCAATATGGTATGTGTTGTACTGCATTGGAAAAGGGATCAGATCTTGAAAAGATAAAGTCCTCTAGTGGGACAAAATTAAAATGTAAAAAAAAAAAAGTTTTATAAAACTAAAAAAGAGTACCCCTTTCCCCTCATCAAGCCATTTAAAATTGAAAAATAAAAATAGACATATTCGGTATTGCCACATCGGTAGTGAATCTACCGCTATAATAATATCACATAATCTTGCTCATCAGGTGAACATCATAAAAAAATAAAGACGGTACCAGCTATTTTTTGGTCACCTCACCTAACAAAAAGCGTAATATCAAGTGATTAAAAAGTACTATATACCCCCAAAAGGTACCATTGAAAATTCAACTCATCCTGCAAAAAATGAACCTTGCAGACAAGACAGTGAGCAGAAAAATAAACATGGCTTTCAGAAAATGGCGACAGAAAAACATGATTTTTTTTCAAAAATGCTTTTATTGTGTAAAACTGAACAAGAATAAAAGAGTAGGCATATTTGGTATCATCGCATGTGTAACAACCTCCTCTATAAAAATATAGCATTATCTACCCCATCAGGTGAACACTAAAAAAGGTAAAATAAAATAAAAACTATGCCAGAACAGATATTTTTTGGTCACTTCGTCTCACAAAAAAAGTGATGTAAAAGTTGTGTGTACCCCAAAATGGTACCAATGAAACCATCACCTCATTCTACAAAAAAATGAGTGCTCACACAAGAAAAATAAATGGCAATGCAAAAACACAATTTTTTTTCAAAAATACTTTGTGTAAAAATGGTAAATTGTAGAAAAAAATTACAAAATTGGTATCTCTGCAATTGTATTGACCAGCAGAGTAAAATTAACATTTCATTTTTCCGACACCTTAGAGCCTCTACAGTTGTCAGCACAAGATGTATAAGTCACTGCGCTTGGTCTCAAATGCACATGGTGCTCTTCTACTCCTGAGCCCTGTTATGTCTAGGCAACAATTTTGGCCACATGTAGGCTGTTTATAAAACCAGGAAGCAAAGCATAATAAAAAGAGGGTTGACTTGTTGAACTGGCATATGCTGGGCATAACATATTGGGCAATCTGTGCAATTTAATGGCATATCTGTGTAAAAATTGCAATTTTCATTTTGCACCATCTGCTGTAAATTATTTTTTTAAAACACCAGTGGGGTCAAAATGCTCACAACACTCGTTGATAAATTATTAAAGGCATATTGTTTCTAAAATGGGGACCCTTCTTGGGGGTTTCATTTTTTTAAATAACTTAACCGCTAAACCTCTGCACTTTTCAGCAGTGCTATAGAAATCACCAAACTAGACCTCAAATGCACATGGTGTTCTTTCTCTTCTGAACCCTTCAATGTTCCCAAATAGCAGCTGATGACCACATATGGGGTGTTGCTATAGTCAGGAGAAAATGCATAACAAATTGTGGGGTGCTTTTTTGCCTCTTACCCCTTATGAAAATGAAAAATTTGGGGATAAGGCAATGTTTTATCTAAAAAAAGGTAATTTTATCATTTTCTAAATTCTATGAAATGCCTGCAGGGTCAATGCACTCACTGTTCCTCTAAAGAAAATCCTTAAGGGGTATAGTTTCCAAAATGAGGTCACAAATTTGGGGCTTTCCACTGTAGTTGTACCTCAGGGTTGTGTCAAATGCAACATGGTGTCTGAAAACCATTCCAGCAAAATGTACCCTCCAAAAACCATATGGTGCCCCTTCCATTCTGAGTCCTACAGTGTGCCCAGACTGCAATTCACGACTACAGATAGGGTATTGCCATATTCAGGAGAAAATACATACATTTTCAATGCCAAGTGTTTCTAAATTCTATGAAATGCCTGAGGAATTAAAGCAGGCAGGACACCCCTCAATACATTCCTTGAGGGGTATAGTTTCCAAGAAGAGGGTCACTTTTTGGGGGTTTCCACTGTAGGGGTACCTCAGAGTCTTGTCAAATGGGACATGGTGTAGAAAATCATTCCATCAAAATCTGCCTGTGTACAGCCATATGGAACTCCTCTCGTCTGACTCCTGTGGTGTGCCCATATAACAGTTTATAACATATAACATGTAAACTGCAGAATTGGGGTAATAAGTATTGCTGTTAACTTACTGCTGTGTTAAGTTTATTTCACACTTCCATCTGTAGTTTAGAGAACAGCCTGCCAGAGCTCTCTGGATCCAGCATTGACGGCTATTATAGGAATAACCGTGAGCCATATTGACTATAATGGGGTTTGGCTGAGATCTGGCCTCTACCCGGCGAATATGGTTCTCCTGTTATTAGCTTTTACCAGCCCCCTGCTAATTGCTTTTCACTTTAAAAAATGCTGTATTCAAGTTTAGATGGATCATCACTACAAGTGGATCATATTACACATGTCAATGCAAGTCTGTGGAGAGGTGAGGATGGAGGCTATAGCAGGAATACAGACACAGGCACTGACAAAGAGAGACTGCACATCTATATAGGAAGGTTATATATAGCTCAGCACAAGTGCTTCATTAACAACAAAACATGTCAATACTTCTCAGTAATGTCCTCCATTATCCAGTTAGGAAGCATATTCTCCTTTACTTTCTGTGTGTGCACTGGATGGCAGATAGTCTCCAGCCACCATGTCTGGCAGAGCTACAAACTAGATATTCAGCAAGCACAGAGGAAGACTGCTAAAAATGCAGGGTACAATTCATATAATGGGCAGAAATAGTGTTATTGCTCATGTACACATATAGTACTATCGATTAATGCAAAATTTGTTGAAAGCTCAGTAACACTTAAAAGTAACAAGCCTTTTGATAATTATGCTAAAAAATTATGGAAAAATGTTAAATTAATTTCAACTTAAATCAACTTTCGAATCAAATCAACTAATACAAAGAAATCGTCTTTGAATTTGAACAAAACTATGGGCCATATTTATTAAGACCAACGTTTTAGGTGCCGGTTTTAAAAAAGCCCTAAACTGGCAGTAGATCCGCCGAAATTATGAAGAGGCGCTAGCCTCTCCATATTTTTAGCCCATCCAGTGCCAGTTCTAAATGTAAGACAGCTTCCTTGCTGTCTTACATTTAGACCTTTTTCTACGGCTAAAACAGGGCCGTCCCCTTCCCCACCCATACCGTACCCACAATTTTAGACCTTATGGGGCAAAGTCGCATATAGCGGCGCAACTAACTGTTGCACCGCTATCTGCACCTGAAATACATCTAATTTAGGTGTATTTCAGCATAGTAAATGACCCCTATGTTTTTTTAGTTTGGCCATCAATTGAGACATGTAAAAGAAGGTACTAGAAAAATCTAATCGTATGATTAGATTTTACTTCACAGAAGAGTAGATTATATTATGATGTATTATATATAGTCTGTAAATTTAAGAAATAATATTAAAATAATAATTCACCAATATGGCATTGATTTCAGTGAGCAGTTGTTACAGTTAGCGCTATTTTTAATGAAAGAAAACTGCTGGAAATAATAAACACTATTGGTGCCAATTATGCTACTGAACTCTTCTTTCACTCATATCTGGATCAATAAATTAGTAAAATTACCGCACCCAACTGAGGAGTTAAAAAAGTGGCATTTTGTTATAGAATACAGGTTTCATGGAAATAAATAAGCCCTGCTTTTTCCTCTCTCCTTCAACTTACTTCTTTCTCATTTGTTTCTACATTACAATGAATTGCATATAGTGTTTGATTTTCCTATGCCCTGCAATGTGGTTTTCCAGAGCTACAGTTGTAAGGGGCGCATCCCTGTGCAATGAAGCAGATATTTGTGGTATAACAACTGTTGTTTATTTTTTGAACAGTGGAAAACCATCTTTTTCTGAGCTTTCCTTGACCAAGCCCGGGGACTAGACATAAGAACCAGGTTCATTACCAACATCCCAAAAATTTACCCGGCAGACAAAATCCAAAGCTTTTCATGTTTGCTTAGGACGAATAAAGTAAAACAGAGTCATTTTACTGCACATGTCAGCGGGAAAAAAAACGTGGGAAGAAGAAAAAGCGTGCTCACATGACCCTGAGAGGAACTGTGTGTGTGTGTGTGTGCGTGTGTGTGGGGGAGGGGGTTGACCTTATTGTCTCACAGGCCAACAGACAGCCTGGATGAGCCAATCAGTGCTGCAACAGGCAGGGAGGTGTCCTTGCAGAATGACTAGAACGTCATTCTGTCTTAGGCTGTGAATAAGGGTGGATGGGTGTAGCAGTGTCTGACAGAGAATGATCTTATGGACAGTGTACAGTCACAGTCAAGCTTCTATTCTAGTGTGAGGTACATTAAAAGAAAAGGCTAGAAAGAAGAATTGTATAGAATAGGGAAAGGCAGGGAAAGCTTTCAGCCAGAGAATAAGAAGCGAGGAACTGTGTGCCTTCTAGCTGCAAATACTGCCTTATAATACAGCTGCCGCAGTTGCAGGACCTCTCAATCAACTACCTACAAGAACACTTCTTTTTCCCCCCATTATAACAGAAATATAGTTTTTTGTGTGAAGGAAGAAGCTAAATACTGTACAACACCTATTTACCATCTAGAGGATAGACAGCACAAAAATCTCAGTTAAAATACTTGAAATACTCACCTGTATCAGGGCATCTGCAGATCAAATAATTTATTTATTTATTTATTTGGCGGGGAGGGGGGGGTGTTTTGGGAAAACAGGAATATACTGTACATGTTCAACATGTGTCTTACAATACAGAGGGTAATGATTTAAATCTGTGAGTGAAAAAGTAAAATATTAGTCCGAAATCTGTTTTAGGGCATATCAAAACAGTTCGATGTTTCTTTTTTGTTTTGTGAAATATAGCAATACAGAATATAAATGTGCAACAACTTATAATTAGTAGAGATGAGCGAGTAGTGTTCGATCGAGCCGGTATTCGATCGAATACTACGCTATTCGGCATACTTGATTTCGATCGAGTATAACGGCGATGGCGCACTTAGAATTCGTTTCCCCTCCCACCTTCCCTGGCGCTCTTTGTCCACCAATCACCATGCAGGGGGGGTATGACAGGCCCGCGGAGCATGCTGGCAGCGCGAAAGCGGCTTCTACATGGATTGGCTGGAAAAACCACGTGACCTCGAATATTAAAAACTCAGGTCTTCCTGCTCGTTCGCATATGCTGCGTGAACTTAGTCAGGGACAGAGGCTGGAGAAGGGAGAGATAGGTTTTAGCTGTTGGACAGGCAGGAGCGTGATTAAAAGCCCTTATCAGGGCTACTATAGTGCAGTACAGTGATAGCTTTACTACCATATACACTCTGCAGAGAAAGGCTGCTGTATTCATGGATAGCTGCTGGAGTAGGGACAGAGAGAGGCATTAGTGGTGTATTAGGTGCTCTGCTACATACCAAACTATATTTGGCACTACTGTTCTGCATTCTTTTTGGCTGCAAAACCCTGTTATATACCTAGTGTGTATATGCACCATCTGATCTTCTGGCAGTATACAGCTGTGTACATTTTTTTTTTAAAATACAGTTTCTTTGGCTCTAGTGTTCTGGGTTCTGTGTGCCTGCAATACCCTTTTTGTATACCAGGTGTAAATACACACCGTCTGACCTGTTAGTACACGGCTGTGTACCTAGAAATATAAAAAAAAAGGCATTTTATTTGGCACCTGTATTGTGCGTTCTGCGTGCTTGCAAAACTCTTTTATATACGTGGTGTTAATACACACCGTCTGACCTGTTAGTACACGGCTGTGTACCTAGAAATATTTAAAAAAAAAGGCATTTTATTTGGCACCTGTACTGTGCGTTCTGCGTGCTTGCAAAAATCTTTTATATACGTGGTGTTAATACACACCGTCTGACCTGTTAGTACACGTCTGTGTACCTAGAAATATAAAAAAAAGGCATTTTATTTGGCACCTGTACTGTGCGTTCTGCGTGCTTGCAAAAATCTTTTATATAAGTGGTGTTAATACACACCGTCTGACCTGTTAGTACATGGCTGTGTACCTAGAAATATAAAAAAAAAAGGCATTTTATTTGGCACCTGTACTGTGCGTTCTGCGTGCTTGCAAAAATCTTTTTATATACGTGGTGTTAATACACACCGTCTGACCGGTTAGTACACGGCTGTGTTACCTAGAATTAATATAAAAAAGGCATTTTATTTGGCACCTGTACTGTGCGTTCTGCATGCTTGCAAAAATCTTTTATATACGTGGTGTTAATACACACCGTCTGACCTGTTAGTACACACGGCTGTGTACCTAGAAATATAAAAAAAAAAAGGCATTTTATTTGGCACCTGTATTGTGCGTTCTGCGTGCTTGCAAAAATCTTTTATATACGTGGTGTTAATACACACCGTCTGACCTGTTAGTACACGGCTGTGTACCTAGAAATATAAAAAAAAAGGCATTTTATTTTGGCACCTGTACTGTGCGTTCTGCGT
>ONZH01025618.1:0-69730 GCA_900303285.1 Rhinella marina
AGGTCATTTTCTTGACACGGATTGCCATGCAAGACGGGTGACTGATGACTTAGTCATTCACATCAGGCAGGGGGGTGGTATAATCCGATGTAATCCAGGCACGATTTATCTTTATAAAAGTCAGCATCTCAACACTGTGGCAAGAGAGCCTCGTTCTTTGCGGTGTTACGATGTTACCCGCCACACTGAACACCCTCTCTGATGCGACACTACTAGCTGGGCAGGACAGCAGAGCCAAAGAAAACTCTGCCAGTTGAGGCCAAATGTCCAGTTTCTCTGCCCAGTACTGCACGGGGTCGGGGACACTTTGGGGCAGGGTACAATCCAGGTAGGCAGTGACCTGGTTGGTGAGCTCATGCTGGTCCACGCCATGAGTCCGGTGTTGTGTCCTCTCTTCAGCAGCTGGCTGCATTAAATCACTCATCAGCGATTGGAGGCTGTAGCGACTTCTCACACCTCCACTAGTGGTGGTGGTAGTGGAGCGCGCTGGTTCCCCCCGAGCGGATGTTGTCTGGGAACCTGGCTGGTCTCGATGGTAAGTAGAGACCAGCTATCTGGTGAGTAGGTCCCGGTAGTACCCCAGTTTTGCCTCCCTCTCTGATGGCGGAAAAAATTCAGCCATTTTGCGGCGGAAGCGAGGGTCCACCAGGATGGCCAGCCAGTATTGGTCCCTCTGTCGGATGTCCACAATCCGGCTGTCACTCCTCAGACACTCCCGCAGGCACCTTCCCATCTGCACCAAGGACAATGATTGCCTCTCCTCTCCACTGTCCTCGGTATAGTTCCAGGGTCTGCTGGGGTCTTCCTCCGCTTCCTCTACCACCTCATCCTCCATCTCCTCCTGTGATTGAGAGGCAGAGAAGCCAGGTGGCGGTGTGTGGAATGGATGGGCATGGACATCTTCCTCCTCCTCACCCTCCATCTGCACTTCATCCATCTCTGGGCTCAAGGCAATGTTCAGCCTTGGAGTGGTGGCCTGGGAATCCTCGCTGATGATGGTTTTCAGTGCACTTTCCAGAACATGGACGAGTGGGATGATGTTGTTGATCCCATAGTCATTCCTGCTCACAAACAAAGTCGCGTCCTCAAAAGGGATCAACAATTGGCAGACTTCACACATCATCTGCCAGTGTGTGACTTGGAAGTCGCAGTGTGGCGTGAAGCTTCCTGATTGCCCCATGAGGTAGTCTGTAACGGCTGACCTTTGCTCATACAGGCGGTCCAGCATATGGAGGGCAGAATCCCAGCATGTTGGCACGTCGCAGATTGCCGATGTTGGGGCAGACTGTGCTGTCTCTGGATCCTGAGCAGGGTGTTCCTTGCAGTGTAGGAGTGGCTGAAGTATTTGCACACTCTGCGTGACATCCTCATAAGGTCTTGTAGTACAGGAAATGAACGAAGAAACCTGTGCACTATGAGGTTTATCACATGTGCCATACAAGGTGTATGACTCAGCCCTCCCTGCTGCACTGCAGAGACAATGTTCCTCCCATTGTCTGCTACCACACTTCCCACCGTTAGTTGACGTGGGGTCAGCCATTGATCTACCTCCTCCCTGATGGTCCGGAGGAGCTCCTGCCCACTTTGTCTCCTTTCACCCAGGCTCACCAAATGGAGGACAGCCTGAGAGTGCCGGGCCTGACATCGGTGGTAAGACACCGGGGCAGGTTGGACTGCAGTAGAAGCGGCGGATGTTTGCAAGGTGGTGGAGGCAGAACTTCTGCTTCCCGATGCTGGCCCCCTAAAGCACCGTGGAGGTGACAGTGGCAAGAATGGGCCAACTTCCTGATGGTCTTCTGGGAGGATGTTGACCCAATGGGCAGTAACAGACATGTACTGCCCTTGCCCATAATTTGAGGACCAGACATCAGCACTCAGGTGCACACTCTTGGACACCGAGAGTCCCAATGAGTCGCCCACCTTTTTCTGCACATAACTGTGCAGTGATGGGACAGCTTTTCCAGAGATGTAGTGGCGGCTGGGGACTCGCCATCTGGGGTGCGCACACGCCATGAAATCCCTGAAAGGCTGGGAGTCCACGAGGTTGAAGGGCAGGGACTGAAGCACCAGCAGCTTAACCAGGTGTCTGGTCAGTTTCTGGGCCATGGTATGGCTGCTGGAATACACCTGACGTCTGGCCATGGACTCAGTCAGGGATTGCTGCCTCATTAGCGGTGTACATGGCAGTGACACTGTGCTGCTGCTGGCAACTGAGGCTGACGAGCCCTGAGTTCCAGTGAGAGGATGCTGCATGATGGGATCTGCAGTGTATGGTGCATCCTGACAGGAGGTGGTATTGGGGTCACGGTTCTTCCAGGCCTGTTGGTGTTGCCTTTCCATATGTTTTTACATGGATGTTGTCCCGAGATTATCACCCCTACCATGACTGACCCTCTCATTGCACAGCAGGCACAAAGCGATATGCTTATCTGTCCCCAGCCGGAAGAACTGCCAGACGACTGAGGACCGTGGTTTGCTGACAGCCACGGGGGGGGTCTTGCTGGCTGTTGACTGCCACTGCTGCCTGAGAGTGCCCTCTCAGGACCAAGGCTTTGAGAGGGTGATCTCTGCCTGGTAGCTTCTCTTCTACCCCTCCCTCTTGTGCCTCGGTTGCTTGCAACAGTGGGATGTTGCTGCATCGGTGGCACCTCTATTTCCTCCACCGATGATGCTGAGGATAATGCTGCTTGAGGGCGCCACGTCCGATCAGCGACATCATCATCAAAGTCAGGACCACTGCTACTTTCCTCCGGTGGCTGGGACAGGATATCAGGTGTGGCACTGGATGCCCCTCCCTGGCTCTGTTGACTGCTTACAGCCAACACCTCCTCTGGAGTCTCAGTACGTTCCACCCGCTTACTTTGGTGGACTTCCTCCTCCTCCTCATCACTAAAAAGTGGTAGAGACTCCAAGGGCAGATCAAGGTTTGCAAAGAGTTCCCTGGCAGAAGGTGCCCCAAAGGAGAGTGGCATTCTAATAACAGGGGACGGGGCAGAGGACTCTTGCTGACCGTCCCATGTAAGGGTGGTGTCGGATGATCCAGCCGATGCTTGACTCCTCGTTTGGGAGCTTTGGGCGGTGGAACTGGAGGATTGGGTAAGCCAATCTATAACCGCTAGCTGTGTGGTTCTTACTTGACCAGTGGCGGTCAGGGGTAGCTGCACCCTGCTGCCACGCCTGTTACCCCCGGCTGCCACCGGGCCTGGTGCTGCCAGTTTGTTGCGGCTAAACGGGGTTGACGGCACCCAGCTGAGCAGCAACATGTAGAGTGTACGGTCATGGAACAGGAATGCTACCTGTCCTGACTCTTTTCTCTCACTATTTTTTTTTTCTCACCCTATCTCTCCCTAGATGTCACAATTTTTTTTATTTATATGACTTCCTCTCCCTATCTCTACCTATCTCTTGCTTTCTCAGCCTCCTTCCCTATCTATCACCTTAACTTCTATATCTAGCTTTCTCTTCCTCTCTCCTGCTTCTCTCACTAACCCTTTCTATTTCTTCTCTATCTCTCCCTGTATCTATCTACTTGTTTGACTATCTATCTATCTATCTATCTATCTATCTATCTATCTATTTATCTATTTCTTTTCCCTCTCTATCTATGGAGCTCCTTTCTCTCGGATGTCTGAAGACGCACTGACAAAATGTCGGCGCGCTCAGGCACTTCCGGGCTGTGGGGGTGACGTCACACATCTTGTTTTTCACAGAAAACTAGGATACAAGGGATTATAGGAGTAATAATCCCTTGTATCCTGGTCTAGTCTGTGAAAAAAGTACAGTTTTGCGTCGCCGTTTTTTTTTTTACTAGATTCGTTATGAATCGGGTTCGTTACAGTTCGGTTCGCTCAAAATAATGTCGACGCAAAATATACGCATATTTGAGAATGTACACTAATGCGTACGCTAATGCGTGTACACATTAGTGAACATTCTCAAATATGCGTATATTTAGGGTATGGAATATGGCATATTCCATACCCTAAATATACGCATAATTGAGAATGTTCGCTAATGTGTACGCATTTTATGAATTCATACGCATTAGCGTACGCATTATGGTACATTCTCAATAAATATGCGTATATTTTGCGTCGCAGTTATTTTAACCAGATTCGTTACGAACTTTATCAAAATTCGGTTCGGTGACGAACCGAACTTTTGGGAAAGTTCGTAACGAATCTGGTTCATTACGGTTCGGTTCGCTCATCCCTAGTGGTTAGGCTAGTAGTGGTGGCACGCCTGCTTATCCTGGTGTGGCACAGGTTGCACACCACAGTCCGTCGGTCATCCTCAATTTCTTTAAAGAACCTCCAGACTTGCGAACATCTAGGCCTCGCCACGGGAGCTTCACTACGTGAAACAGTTGCTGCTGATGCACCAGCTCTGGCCCTGCTTCTCCCTCTGGCCACACCACTGCCTCTTCCAACCTGTTCTGGTGCAGCACTCGCCTCCGCCTCAGTAGCACTGTCTTCACTCGGCATATCAACCCAGCTCGGGTCAGTCACCTCGTCATCCTACGATTCCTCAGTCTGCTCCCCCCTCGGAATTCCTCCCCTTACAACAACTTCACCACTGTCTGACAACCGTGTCTCCTCATCGTCCGACATCTCTTTACAAACTTCTTCCACTAACTCAACATTGTCATCATCATCATCATCACCACCCACAGACTGCGACAGTTGGAAAACTTGGGCATCGGGAAAGAGGTCAGCAGAAACCTGAGAAGTGGTTTGTGACTCTGGGAAGGGTCCAGAAAACAGTTCCTCAGAGTATGCCGGATCGCATTCCAAATTTTCCTGGGAGGGGGCAGACTGGGGGGAAGGAGGTTGAGGTGGAGGAGCCAGAGGAGTTCTACCTTGGGTAACGTGGGTGGACTGCATGGAAGACTGACTGGTGGACAAATTACTTGAAGCATTGTCCGCAATCCACGAGATCAGTTGTTCGCACTGTTGTGGTTTCAACAGTCCTCTACCACGTGTCCCTGTAAGTTGAGACATGAAGCTAGGGAGTGTAGCTCTGCGGCGTTCCACAGCTCCCTCATTAGCAGGTACTGTCTCACCCTGCCCAGGACCACGGCCTCTGCCCCCTGCAGTAATTGAATGCCCACGCCCACACCCTTGTCCTCGACCCTTAGCCCTGGGGTTCAACATTTTCTGTATATAAGTGTATTATATTTTTTTTAAAAAATGGGTCTGCTGTACTGAAACCCACAAACTTGTTCAATCTGAACAAGTTAATATATAGGTGGATAAGCTAGAGCAAAATTATGTATGTTATTACGTACCGTGCAGTATGGAGCAATTACACTGAAACTATTAGATTAGGCAGACTTGGTCTGCTTAAGTGCAACCCAGAAAAATGTCGCACTCAGATTTTTCTAATGTAGCTGTATCAGTGAGAGCAAAAGACCTTTTTTAATTACGTGACGTACAGAATGGGTCACCTGGACAGAAAATACGGATTGTGCTTTGTATATAGGTGGATAAGTTAGAGCAAAATTACGTATTTTATTACATACCATGTAGTATGAAGCAATTATACTGAAACTATTAGATTAGGCAGACTTGGTCTGCTTAAGTGCAACCCAGACAAATGTCGCACAGAGATTTTTCTAATGTAGCTGTGTCAGTGAGAGCAAAAGACCTTTTTTAATTATGTGACATACAGAATGGGTCGCCTGGACAGAAAATACTGATTGTTCTTTGTGGTGAGTGGACAGCTGAACTGTGACAGAGAATGGTTCCACACAGCTCTATGAAATGGATTTGTATCACTGAGATAAAACAACAAAAAAACTATTTTTTTTTGTTTTGTTTAACGTGACGTGCAGAATATATCAGAGAGCAAACTCAGCCCCTGCTGACTGTGGCTATATTAAGTGCAACCCAGACAAATGTTGCACAGAGATTTTTCTAATGTAGCTGTATCAGTGAGAGCAAAAGACCTTTTTTTATTATGGGACGTACAGAATGGGTCACCTGGACAGAAAATACGGATTGTGGTTTGTGGTGACTGGACAGCTGAACTGTGACACACAGAATGGTTCCACACAGCTGTATGAAATGGATTTGTATCACTGAGATAAAACAATTTAAAAAAAATTGTTATATATGGCGATAGCTGCACTATTAGTGCCAGCCAGCCCAGCCAGGAGAAAAAAAAATGTCTTGTAGCCCTTAGAAGGGCTGTTGGGTTCTTTTGAGATCACTCCTGCCTAACAGAGAACTAAATCCAGGCCCTAACACTCTCCCTGAAACGCAGCAGCTCTATCCCTAACGACATCCAGGCAGCGACTGAGTCGAGCACCGCGGGCAGTCACTAGTATATTCCAGGGTCACCTGATCAGGCCAGCCAATCCCTGCTATCGACATGTAAGGGCCCCACGTGATGCTGGGTGTACCGCAGAGTCTCCTGGCTTGTGATTGGCTGAGTTTATAGCCGCCAAAAATTCAAAATGCGAGAGATGCCATTTCCTCAAGTATGGCGAGATACTCGTCCGAGCAGCGAGCACTTACGAGTACCCTAATACTCGAACGAGCACCAAGCTCGGATGAGCATGCTCGCTCATCTCTAGTAGTTATACATGATATGACTTTCAAGGAAATAGGATGACAAGTTCATACTTATCTGGCAATGTAAGTAGTGATATCATTAGTGGGAAAAGTTATTCTGTACAGTGAGTCAATGTATTTTTCTCAGACAATTAGTTATTTAGTTTTGAATTTTAAACTTATACAGTCCACTTTTTGTTGTCTGGATTATTTTTCGTGTACTATTGCTGTATATTGCTGCTTAACCCTCTATAGTGCTCTACAGCTAATTATTAAATAGTTGTTAGAACTCATTTACCCTTTCCTGTTGCCACATGCTGATGGGAATCCTCTGTATAATGATAATCCTCTGTATAATGATAAAAATTATGCCAGCATTACATGTCTCTGTGATGGTCACACTTACCAGAGCCTTAGTTCCAAATCCACAAAAACAGTTTTTTTCAAAAAGCTTTGCATGCCCAGCTCACCTCATCCATACATGAGTGCCACATTCCAGGGAGATAGACCAACTTAAAACTAAAATGACAACTTAGTGCTACAGATACTTTTTAATTTTCTTTTTATAACCACTGTTCTCCAACAAGTTGTAAAATGTTCTATTTTGGTACTTTATTAAAGAACCAGCAAAAAGTTAGCTTAAGAACTAAGCCCCCCAGAGAAGTTTATGGGCCATACTGTACTGTGACTCTATATGTTCCAGTTTCATATGGAGGTACAGGGAGTTTTCCTATGTTGGATTATATAGAATCTGACAATGAAGTAAATCTTGCCTTGTGCAGGAGCCCTGATTTGGTAGAATCACCCCATCAATGAATAACTTAAGGTATGTATCAAGGTGGTACAGCTGTGTCCACACATGCTTTCCATAAATGTCTTTAAAATGTGCCACCAAAAATTATTTACAAGTTAAAACCAAATAGTAACATATCTCCTTTTTCTAATCTGTTTTGTTTTTTGATTGTAGATTTTTTTTTATTTATTTCCTGAAAATGATTATAGGGGAGGCCATCTTGCCTGAGCTGTTCTTAACAGCATTTAGGAAGCATTAAGAAGATTACTTTATGGCAGCCCCATGGTCCAGTCCTCGGTGACTTCTATGGGAGAGTTTTCTAGGCATGCTCTGTGACCTGTGCAGAGGTCATTGTACAAGGAAAGAATAGGTAAGCTCTGACAATCACCTATTGTGAATGGTGGATCCTGTCCTATCTATACAGAGGTGATGTCATTACTGGCAGGATTAGAAAGACAAAAACTTTGCTCTAATACTGTACAGAGCGAGAATGTATTGGCTCTCGAGTTCGGTATGAAGGTTTTTTACAGTAGTAATTAATTCACAAATTTTTTGCACAAAGTATAACTTCAGCTCATCAGAGCTCCCACTCTGTACAGCACAGTATTACAACAAAGTTTTATGCGAATTGACTTCGGGTGAAATAGCCAAAGTCGATTCGCTCATCCCTAATTATAACAACATACAACCGAAACCTTCTACAAGCTGCTATTCACATCACAACCACTTGGTGGTCACATACAGACCCATATAGCATAAACAACTCCTGCAAGGTTTTTTTTTTTCATAGCTGGGCACTAGGGAAGAGCGAATCGACTTCGAATGAAACATCCAAAGTTGATTCGCATAATGCTTTGAAAAATTATGAAGTTATTACGCGAAGGAGCGTAATCGAAGCCAATACATTCTAATACTGTAAGGAGCTCCGCTCCGTACAGTATTAGAACGCAGTATTATGCGAATCGACTTTGGATGGTTCATCCTAAGTCGATTTGCTCATCCCTACTGCTCACTCATGTTGGGATATATTGGGTTAAGAGGAAAGGTCAGGGAGGATAGATCTCTAAATTCCATCTCTAAAATCCTGCGAAATAGAAACTTCTGTCCTCATCATGGTATTTTTATGGATTTCATTTCAAGATGGCCATTTCATTTCAAGATGGCCACACTTTTTCTTCCTTTTGTAATGGAGATAAACCACCTTAATACGTTGAAGGAATTTGTATCATAAAAGAATAAGAAGCTGCTCTCGAGTCTGCACGCTATGCTCGCCCATTGTGCCAATCTATCTCCAGAGCTCTTGTGCATATAAGTAGCATAAATTGCGTATATGTTGTTCAGTTGCTCCCATTTGTGCATTAAAACCTCTTTCAATGCACTCCTGGAAAATGAGGACGGCAATCTACTTATGTCACTTGTTACTTTCCCGTTTGAACAACTTTCCAGTCCTATTACAGAAGCATGGCAATAAAGTACACTCTATGTAAATGTTTTCTTCTCTTTCGATACTAGAGACCTGGATCTTTACTGACCTTAAAGTATTGCTTTTCAATGCTCTTTCATAGTTTTTGGCATTGCTCTGATGGCTTTTGTGAGCTTAAGTCTATTTCACTTTACTTTGAAGATTAATGTTTGTCTAGTGTTTACAATTCTGTGCTCCTTTCTATAAATGCTGCACTTAAAAAAAGAAATTGGATCATAAAAATGACCAAAGGCTATGGGGCAATGATAATTTATATGTCTGTAAAGCTGCGCTAGGCTGTCTAATGCACAGGCCGACGTTCCCTGAGCATATAGCAATAGCTCCTATTGCCGACATCAAAACAAACGTCTACCACCTTCTGTGTCTGTTCGCGCAGTATTTTCCACTTGAAAATAATTCTGAAGTACTCTTTACTTTCCATTTATGAAATCACAGAAAATAGCCGTGGTGCTAAAACTGCTACCTTCAACTAACAAGGAGTTTAAAAATCGATATGTGAGCAGAGACTGCCCAGCACCGGAAAGTCAACCAGTCAGAACGTCGCATATTAGCAGGGATTAAAGGGGCTGTCCAGTGGGTAAATAGAACTTGAGCACCCTAAAATTTGTAGTATCAGGCTGCAATGTCACCCCAATTAGACAATCAAGGATTAATCACATTAAATTATATATAAAACACAGTGAACGCCCCAAATTCTGTAGTATCAGACCACAGTTTCACCCCAATACCAGAATCAAGGATTACTGGAACTACTGATATATCAAAGAATGCAAACAACCTAAAATCTGTAGTAATATATCCCTTTGTAACGCCAATTAGTGCAGCAAGGTGTAATAGAATAGCTCCTATTAGCCAGGCTTTACACTCCCCTATTGGTCCCTGCTCTCTCCCTGTAGTGTGGCTAATGCCTCCCTATCCTTTCCCTACACCAGGGGTGGATTGGCCATAGACCTTACAGGGAAATTCCCCAGTGGGCAGATGCCCAGGGGGCCTCCTGGGCCCTCCTCATGGCTGGCCATTGGAAGTTTTTGAGGATGTATTTTGTGCTGCTGGCAGTTTTTTGTGATGGGCTATGGTATTTGACTCTGTTGGGGTGGTATAATCTGCCACAATATAGTATTGCTGGCCCTACCTTCCATCAATTTGGACCCGACAACAAAACGGGGCCACTTTTAGTATTTTTTCCAGGGCCACTTTAACTTCCCATCCGCCCCTGCTCTATATGAATAATCTTTCATATTACGAATTGCTCTATAGTAATTTTTGGTTAATAAAGTATTTTCTAATCACTGTTCCTAGTGCCTGTAATGTCTATCCCTGCACTAAGTTCACTGGAAAATGGCAGAGAACGGGCAGGAGGAGGCTTTTTATAGGGCTGTGACATCACAGGGGTGGCTCTCTGCTGATTGGCTGTCAGCATGGCATTATGGGTGATCCCTCGTTCCCAGGCTTCTTACTTCCTCTTTCTAACATGCGCAGTAGCCATTTTAGAAAAAAAGTGATTCATTATCAGAAAGTGCAAGAAAATTCGACTTTGGGACAAAAAAAAACTTTCCTGAAATTCGGATTGAATTCCACTTTGTCACCTTTGATTCTCTCATCTCTAACTGTTAAACCAGCATCCAGGTGCTAACAAGTCCAAATTTGTACCTCTCTTTATTACTCATCGGATACATGGGGGTTATGTAAGATTAAAAGAAAGGCTCTGCTTGTTTTTTTCCAGTACACCACTGCACTATTCTTGTACATGGACTGTGGTCTGGTATTGCACCTCATATCAGCCAAGCCGAAGACACCAATCTGGAGAAAGCACTGCTTCAGCATTCTTGTCCCTCATCAGTATGAGCAGGGTATGAGTTCAGGCATGGGATTCAGCCAGTTCCCTCAGGTTCTCAAGATCCGGTTGTTAAAATTGCAACCGGATCAGAGGACCGGGTTACCACCTGAATCCCGATCTGGTGCTTTGGTGGCGGCAGCTGGAGATGAGCGCTTCCATGCCATAGTTTAGCTCCTAGGCTTTTTAAAAGCTTGGTGGTGTGTGTGTAGTGTACATGTGCTGTATTTATGAATGTGTACCATGTATATGGAGTATTTGTGTGTATGTGTGTTGCATATATATGGTGTATGTAAACATGTGTTGTGATGCCGCATGTCCGCCATTGAGAAGGGAACCTGTTGTTAAAAATTTGAATCCCACCCCTGTATGGGTTGTCTAGATCAGATGCCTTAAATACAGGTTAGGTGGGTACTGCTTCTCGTTAGAGACACAGCAATGTATGGAATTTTTTTCAGGCAATGCTCCTTGGGGAAAAAAAGGATGCAAATTAACTAATACTATGGGTTGTCTCTGGTATTGCACCTCAGCTCTGTTCAAGTGAATGTAACACAGCTGCAATACAATCATGTTACTCTACAATGTTTGCATTTTTTCCTTATCTCCTGAAAGTAAAAGGCAACACAATAGTAAATGTATTCTACACTTACCGTCTTAGATATCCTACAGTAAAGGTTGATTTAGAAGGGGCGATTCTGCAGCTGTTTGTCAGGAAGGAAACGTTCCATCCCAACAGCTGGCTGCTCTTTCAGTGAAGGATATTGCGTATTTACATACAGCAATCTCCTTCACTGTATGAGGACGAGGAACCGCTATTGTGCTCCCTCGTCTTCATACAGATTCATGGTTTCTGAGCAGCAGATCACTGTTTCGACCACATGATTTGCTGCCCAGAAACTATGATTGGTGGTGCCTGCATGAACAACAGGATTACTGAGTGATCGGTGGCACATTTACATGGGCAGATTGTCAGGAACGACTGTTCGCAGGAATGGTCCCAAGATGTGCAACCATTGTACATCTATTTCACATAGGAAATAAACCCGAAAACCGTCTAAATGCATCTTTAGTAACGTTATATTGCATTCCTTACAGATCATGTCAATAAATAAAATAATTTCATTAAGTTCATTATTTCCGTAAAATGGATGTACAGTGGCTGCACATCTCGTGACCTTTCAGTGAATGTTGTATAAATTATCGTTGGTGTAACACAACTCAGCCCGAAGATTAAAGGAGGTATACCATTTGCTAAAGTGCACTTTTCTGCTAATAAAGCTGTGTTACTTCTGCTGTGCGCGATTAAATGCATTTCATGGAATGCCATGGCAAAAATAAGTGATATCTCTCCTATATGCAATCCTCCTTGTAATCTCGAGGGAAGACTTCATGGCCTCTATAATCCCTGGGTAGGTCTTGTTGACCTTGGGCACAATTCCTGATAAGAACAATCTTGTTTACCTGAGTTGGAAAAAAATATGATTTCAACTGTCCTTCTTCAGAATGTATAAAATTTTGCCTCACATCCCATTTTACATTCGACTATTATTTTAATTAAAAACCTTAAGGCAAACTCTATAAAATGAACAATATAAGTCTACCAGATGTCTGTGTTTTTTGAGTTGTTAAAAAAAATTAATCCATTTGTACTTATATCTTTTCCATGCAGAAGAAGTAGTGTTAACCTTACCAGTTGTCACTCAACTTTCCAAAAAAATGGTCAAGACAAGGGTTGTGGCTTTTGCTTTGGATAATCATATTTTATGGATGATCCACCCACCACTATAAGTCAATAAGTTTCCAACTGCTGAAATCCCCAGCAATTAACCTAAATCTATAGTGGAATTAGAGACCAAGTATTCACCACCACAGTGGAAATGAAAAACTACATCATTTTTATTGAAACCGTATGGACTGTTCAGGTAATATAAAGATGCGCCTGCTCCTCCACAGCGAGAGATACTCTTTGTAGCCTCTCACTGCTCTCAATAATAGATGAAGATTCTGCATTCAGGACTCTAGTCTCCACTCCTAATTAAAGTAGTTTTCCAGTCTTAAGACATTGATGACCTATCCTGAGGAAAGATCATTAGTATCTGATCGGTGAGGGTCCAACACCCTGTACCCTTACTGATCAGCTATTCTATAAAGCCACTGGACTTAGAACTATGAATGGAGCTGGAAACACAGATCCGTTCAAAGTGTAGTGGCCACCCTAGTTACTGGACAACAGCACCCATTGAAGTGCTTGGGAGCTGAGCTGCACTTGGCACAAGCACTATTCGTTGAATGAAGCTGTGCTTCCTGTTCCATTCACAGAGCTAGTTCCATCGCTGGAGCCTGAAGCAAACAGCTGATAGGTGGGGGGGCATTGGACCCTCACTAGTCGGGTACTAATAACCTTTCCTGTGGTTAGGGAGGATAGGTCATCGACATGAAGAGCCTGGAAACCCCCTTTAACTCTTAATTCCCTATATTTTAAATTACTATAATTAATAAATTGTTAGAATTAGTGTTATTTATTTTGTTAGATTAGTGTTTCAAATTTCAATGCCAAGACGAAATATAAGAATGCATGGTTTCTATATTTTTCTAATAAAATTGAAAACTGATGGATGTTTGAATATAGTCATATGAAAGTTATCAATGCTAACTCTAAGGGCTCATGTACACATCAGATCCTTGGAGTTGGTACAGCAAAGTATGGAGGTACAGAGCCTCCATACTAGGGAACTCGATGACATATGGAGGTATAGGGTTCATGCACTTCTATAGGAGCCCTATAGTGCCATATAAAATGAAGAAGTAATATCATCTTGGGCATGATCCTTTATAATACCAAGCCAAAATCAATAAGATGAAATAGTTCTTTCCTCATTTCCATTTAGTCTCTTATGGGGTGGTGACTGTTTTAATGGCTATGTGCTGCCCACAGCAACCAATCATAGTCCAACTTTCATCTTCCCAAAGCATATTTTGAAATGACAGAGTTGATCTGATTGGTAGTTATGGGCGACAGTTTTTCACAGGACATATTTTATAGAGGAAGTCCAAAGCGTTTCTAGTCTGTGTCTATCCTTAGCCTAAAGTGGTTATATTGTCTTCTAGACAATTCCAGCTACTGCTTAATATAGTGACAGTACTAAATAAATACATCTTTAAAGGGGTTGTCCAAGCCTTACTAAGTGGTGTGACTCCCCACACCATTACAAATCAGCTGTTAAGGTATAACTTCAAGTGTGCCATAACTTGGTGCTCGAACAACAAGTTCCCTCCACTACAAAGTTGATAGAGCTGTTTAGCCCTCGTGAAAAAGCAACACCCGAACAGCTGTTTGGTGGGGCTTTGATTAGCTTTTTGGACCCCTGTCGATCACTAGTGATAACCTATCCTCAGGATAGGCAAGCACCTAGTAAAGGCTGGTCAACTCCTTAAAAAAAATCACTGAGATTCTTGAACCTAGCAAATCGATTTTATATCTAGAAATCCCAGGATTCATAATTTTAACATATTTTGGTTCCAGAAAATTAAATTTCTGAAGTGTGTTTAATAGGAACCTAAATGATAGCGGTACCTACATCATACCGTACCGGTATTAGTTTTTCCAGAAATACAATATTTTTAGAGTTGCTTTTTAGAGATGAGCAAATCATAAAAAAAATTATTCGCCGAACACTCGCATAAGTTTTCCTAAGATTCGTATATTCGACGAATAGATTTCGTTGTGTTTGCGTACAAAATATACGTTATTATGTGCTATTAGCGAATATTCGCGCACTAATAACGAACGTACAGTTAAAAATGTACGCAACTTCTTAGGAGACGTACGCATGAGCGTACAAATAGCTATGAATCCTCAGCGTACTATTGTCTACGCGATTACGTAATACGCAGGCACGTACAACGAGAGGCCGCGGCGTGCACTCCTCAGAGGCAGAGCGAATATTCGAAAATGACATCCAGGCGATCCTCATCATTTAGCTCTGCTGCACAGCTGAAATACATAGTCCGGCTGATGGACCGCCAGGATTATGATTTGCGATGGCACACACCGCCACCCGAACCAGCATAAAAAGAAGGTGATCCAAGGCTTGCGCCATAGTTTTGACACCTTGTGGACCCCGGGCCAGATCCAGTGTAAATGGTCAGATCTGTAATCGCCCTCAGAGGCAGTATGTATATTTGAGGTAGAACAAGTAAGGTGCTGTCTATCCAGCTTTGGGCATAGTACAATCATCCACAATACTATAAAGTGAATATGAGGACCCATTGTGGTACCTGTAAAGAAATAGAGTAGTCCTTCCGCGGTGGAGCGGGAACTCCTGCCGCCTCCGCCGTGTCAGCCAGCGGAGTGAACACCTCAGCGGGCACCTCAACCGACTTCTTAGGCTGCCAGACATATTGAGAGATGTAGATCTCCTCCGGTTCCTTCTCCTCATAGGGGTCGGTGCCCCACACCATGCCTCCCCAGTCAGGACCACGCTGTGTCGCCATCTTAATTTCCTGAGTTGCCTCGTCTTCCTCGCGCGCTGGAGAAGGGGCGGCGCAACCGGGGAGGAGTCTGCATCGCAAATCAATTGAATTAGTTCGCAACAGCGTATAGAGTAACTTATATGTAGCAATAGCATATAATTGATAGGACAAACTACGTAGCGAATGCGTACAAAGCCGAAGCGAAGCACCTAATATTTGGATTCTCTTCGATGCTAAAAAATCCCAAGATTCGATACGAATCAACGAATCGACAAATCGTTTTGCTCATCTCTAGTGCTCTTGTTAGAATTGATCATATGGCCTTGCAGGGCCCTGATCTGAACATCATCCAGTCTTTCATTAAGTGAAGAGACGGTATGGTTTGAGCAAGCCTAAATCCACAGAAGATATGTGATAAGTTCACTCATTCATTCGTTAGGTTTATGTTTGGAACATCTTCCCTACCATGTCCCTTCAAAAATTGTGTGCACGTGTAGCCTTGAAAACTTTTTGAAGGCAAAGAGTGGTCACACTAAATATAGATTTGATTTAGATTTCTCTTTTGTTCATTCACTTTGCATTTTGTTAATGATTAAAATAAACTATTGACACTTCTATTTTTTTTAAATCATTCTTAATTTTCAGCATTTTTTCCACACCTGCCTAAAAGTTTTGCTGAGTACTGTATATCTTATGACAGATGTACTCAATTTCTGTTCTCATCATTAGACTCTTAGAATAACTAGCCGCGGTAGTCACATACCCTATACCAGTACACCAATGCTGTCGTTTCTAAACAAGCACATAAAAGGTTGCTGGAGAAAGTAAGTATAACATAATTGTTTTTATTTTAGACCAATTGGGGTCTTGTTGGCATTTTTAATCTTCAATAACCCCATTAAGGCTGCTAGTTAGAGGGACTTGTACATTACTCCCTATGGACATACACTATATGAAGAAAAGTATCGAGGCAATCATTGAATTCAGGTGTTTCGTTCAGTCCCATTGCCACAGGTGTATAAAATTCAGCTCCTAGCTCCCATGCAGTCTGCCTTTACAAATGGATCATTCTAAAGATCTCACTGAATTCCACTGTGGCCCTGCCAATGTTTCAATAAGCCATCTTATGAAATTTCTTCCCTCCTAGATATTCCATGATCACGTGGAAGCCTTTAAGAACCACAGGAACTAAGCACAAAGTGGCAGACATTTATGGTTACAGATCATGTTTGCAGAGTACTGAGGCGTATAGTGCATAAAAGATGACAATGCTCTGCTGATTCAGACTGCATTAACATCAGGAAAAAAAAAATTGTGCACCAGGAGCTTCATGATATGGGTTTCCATGTCCGATCTACTGGATACAAGCCTTTCATCACCAAGCATAATGCCAAAAATCAGATGGAGCGGTGTAAAGCATGCCGCCACTGGACTCTAGAGCAGTGGAAACGTGTTCTGTGGAGCAGTGTTCCCCAACTCCAGTCCTCAGGATCCACCTACCATGATTTGACGATATCCCACATAATGAATACATAATGAATACCTATGGTCAGTCCTGATGCATTGACACTAATTATATCACCTGCCTAATACTAAGGAAATACTGAAAACATGACCAGTAGGTGGGTCCTGAGGACTAGAGATGAGGACTACTGCTAGCAATCTGATGGACGAGTTTGCTTTTGGCAAAAAAAAAAAAAAATACCAAAAACCAAGCAAGGAGCAGCGGTGTAAAAACTCCCATTCGTGTAACTGCAGTTTATTTTTGTGACCATGCCAAGAAAGGACATGCAAAAAAAACACAAAACTGCAGATGGGTGTCAATGGTTTGACTGGTATGAGTTAATTTGCACACATTTTTGTTATAGGCTTACAAGCTTGTTTTATTTAATGTGCATTTATTATAGGTTCCAGCATCCAAGAAAGTATACAAAGGGATCACGTTTAAATGCTGTGACAGCTGACATGTTGAAATTAATCAGGGGTATACAATGTCCATATTAACCCCTTACGATGAGATGAGTACAGCAATTTTTTTTTAGATTTTTTTATTCTCTTTCTTCAAACCTTTTTAATATATAAATATTTTGAAGAAGCTCTCATAATTAAAAGACAAGTCAGCAGTCTGTTCACACCCCGTAACTTTTAATCTGCTGTTTCATAACACCCTGCTTTACATTTTTGCACAAACCAGCAAATTAGGTTATTGATATTCCTTCTCGGGTACTTTCACCAGAATGACAGTCCAGTAGATCTGAAAATACAGATAAATATAATAGCCTTTTTGTGTTTAAACCTTACTTGGATTTCACAGATTTTATGTAGTAAATATTGACATTTGGAAGAGAGAATATAATAATAATATGAAGTCGTATGAAATAATATTCGGCATGGTCAGATAGTGTTAAAATGGAAAAGAAAATATTCATTAAAATTTGCATTGAACCTGGGATATATCATGAATACAAAATAAGTAAAAGGCAAAAAATACAAAATAATATAAAAAAAGAGGAAGATAAAATCCTAAAGTTCTTTCAAACCTTTTCCATTTTTTTGTTATGAGTGGCTAGTTTGTAAATATCAAAGATCCACTTTATTGTAATGTTGAAAGCTGATTTGCATGCTGATGAAATGTATGTGTGCGGCGGTGAACTGTAGGGTTATCTCAAGTGGACCGGTGGGGAGCTACAGAATCAGACAGTTGAACGTCTGACCGACTCAAGAGTCCACGCTGCAGACCTCTTCTATTCACTTTCTTTGCAACAATTAAAATATGCAAAGTGATAATTTTCCTTAAGTAGGCCTTAAATGTGCGATCTATTTAAATGTGAAGAAAATTGCTCAAAGCTTCTGGTGTGAGGGACAAAAAAAAAAGAAAAAAAAATGAATAAATTATGCAAATGGCAGAAAAAGGACTCTACCACTTGAACGCCTAATATTCCTGTAATAGGCATACTGTTTCATTTAATTTTTTCCTGCTTATTAAAAGTGACAGTTCTTTTGCACTGTATGATGGTTGTATCTGACACAAGCTAAGGGAATGACTGCCAGACTAAATGCTAAAGCATTTTGGTAGCTTTTTTAGATGATGGTTATATTCACAAAGTAATTATGCACTAGAGAGTCGAGAAATAAGGTTTAATTACACAGTAATCGCTTCTGATGGACACAGCAGAAGTGTGAACACCGCCAGACTGCAATCCATCAATGACAAACCCCTGGCCACTTTTAATTCCTCCTCATTTGCATCATAACCTCCGCACCAAGTTGCACAAATGCTGTTAAATGTTAATAGGAGCTGTCTTTCCTCTCAAAATGAATACTTAAGCTGTTTCATTTTTTTTCCACTCTCCTCCACCTCAGACCTTCAAAACTAGCTTCTTTCGGCAAGCAGGCATTAAGCGCCGGGCATGGTACGTGGTCACTGTTGAGCTAATTGGGAGCAACACTTAAAATTTTTATCTCTGGAGCGCTAATAATGCACACTGCTGACAAACCATTGAATAAGTAATGGTTTTGGTGGAGTGAGGGGGGAAAGGAGGCATGCACGGAATACAATATGTGGAAGGGACGGTTGTTCGGGAGCTAGCTATTTGATTAGGGGCTGTAGTCATATTTAATCCATATCCTTGGGGAGCACGGACAAAATTACATCTTCATCTCATCAAACATTCAGCCATATTTAAGCATTCAGCTGATCAGGCTTTATTGTCTCCTTTATGGCTATACAGAAACACTGAAGCTTCATCCTGCTTCATAAACCTTACAACAACATAGTGAAATTGATTTTTTTTTAACCTAAAACAAATATACACATTTATTTTACCATATAGCGAAATTATCCTAGATACATCTGGCAAAGTCTTGAGTTAAAGTGGCCTTATCATGTCTCCTACAGAAATTGAGGGCAGCATAGGGTAGAAGGGAGACAATGAGCACAAAAGGTATATTGTCCTAAGATCTGGTTCATTATTTGAATGTAACCAATGTAAATGTTGCCAGGATTTATACATGGTAAAGACCTGTGAGTCCTGCTTTTCGCCCATGCATAGAGAAAGCCTGTGAGTTCCTGTTCTTCCCACAGGGATAGAGAAAGCCTATGAGTTCTGCTATTCCCTGTGCATAGTTAAAGCCTGTGAGTCTTGCTATTCCTCGTGCATAGATTAAGCCTGTGAGTCCTGCTCTTCCCCATGCATAGAGAAAACTTGTGGGTCGTGCTTTTTCCTGTGCATAAAGTCTGTGAGCCCTGATCTTCCCCTGCACATAGAGAACGCCTGTAAGTCCTGATCTTCCCCTGCACATAGAAAAAGCCAGTGAGTCCCGATCTTCTCCAGTATATAGAGAAAGCCTGGGAGTCCTGCTTCATCTACCTACACACAGTTGTTGAAAGCTTTTATTATATGACTTTGCAAAGCAGAAGAACTGTTAATAACTATTTGTTGGTGGGGGAACAGGAGACACAGGCTTTCTCTATCTCATGGAACCATCTATACAGCTTTTTCCATACTGAAAATAGATGGAGTTTTCTGTCACCAACTGTACTTTATGTACAGGACGGACCTGATAACTGCAGTACTGCTCCCAAAGAAGTTAAAGCGCTGATTGACAGAGGTCTGTGGTGTTGGACACATGGTCTGATATTGATGGCCTATCCAGGGAATAAACCATGAATATAAAAATCCTGGACAACCCCTTTAAAGTGTACTTAAACTGCAAGTTGACCTTTAGTCCAATTTTATATGGCAGTATTTTGGTCCTTATTTTGATTCAGTGGTCCATATTTAGTAATCCTAAATATGGTGTAACTTTACACAGGCTGTCTACACCTACACTAGATTTATCACAGTGGCCCAGAAAGCATGATAAATTTGGTGCAGGGATAATCTATCTCTCCAAAAAGCCTATGGCTAATGAATCCCTATTAGGAATGAGCAAATTGATTTGTCTCATTAGCAAGAGTTCTTCGCACAGGTGTGAGTTTGTTAGGGCAAGATGTCCTTCCCTGTGAATCAACAGCCAAATGGTGCTCCTTCACCTGTGTGGACAACACCTCGCAGGTGAAGAACATTTGCTAATGAGATGAATTGATTTGTTAGAATTAGAATCTATTCACTTATCCTTAATCCCTATATATTCACCCACTATTTCCTTATTTTTAAACAGAGTACATGTCACGTAACAGGTGGGGAATAGTGCAGCCCTGAGCTCCACCCCACACCACTGTCCCTACCTACTTGCACAGTCCGTCCTAACTAAAGGTGCGCAACTGGACGGCGGTCCCTAGCTTATGTACGCGCAGTGCCTTACAGGGAGGGGAACAACGGGAGAAACCAACAAAGACATAAAACATGAGAATGTTTACCAAGCTGAGGTCAAGAGCCAGGAGGTCACGTCAGAGCACAGGGAAAACACGGGATCAAGTTGAATATAAGCCGAGGTCAGAAGCCAGGAGGTCACGTCATAGCACAGGGAAAACACAGGATCAAAGTTGAATACAAGCCGAGGTCAGAAGCCAGGAGGTCGCATAGGTACAAGGGGTAACATAAGGATGAAGTAAAAATGAAGTAAAAATACAAAAGTCGCACATGCAGTAAATACGCTGGTGAGGTAATAAGACCAATCACAGGCAACTTGTGGCCAGCAGGTTGCCTGTTTAAATTGACAGCATCACGTGACCCACGTCTGGTATACTCACACACCTGAGCGCCGACTCATTAACATCGGTGCTCAGTCCCTCCCCTGCTCGTTTTCTAGGGGATGGAAGAGCGCTGCAGGGAGGGAGTGTGCTGCCGCCTCCCTGTTACAGTACAATATATATAGCATATATGATATCCAGAATAACTCACAGTGTTTGATATTTTTTAAACTTGGTATTTATTTTGGGCATTAAGGAGTACTTTTAAGGACTTTAAATAAAAGTTATGTTTTAAAAATAAAGAAATAGTTGGTAAATATACAGGGATTCATTATGCTTTTTGGCCACATAGAGGGTCATTTATCAAATCTGGTATGCCAGTTTTGTGGCATAAAAATAGTGCAAAAGATATCACATGCGATATTTTATGCAACATTTGGCCAAATTTTGAGACATCTAGTGAGCCTTGCCTAATTTTAGAAGTGGAATAAAAAGTTGGTCCGGATTAGAGATTAGAACAGTTTTAAGTCTCATTTATGATGTGCGACTTTTTAAAAAGTCGCATCTGCATGCCAGGCAACTCTTTGGTGTACTTGCACTGACATTGGCTAAACCACATTGCATTTGGGCTAAATTTATTAAAACCGAGCGCCACTTCATAAATTTGGCACAGCAACACAAATCAAAGAAAGACTTAAAACTGACACCAAAAATATTGCAAATGATAAATTGCCCCCATAGAATATTGATTTAACCCCTTTTACTGACTTATTATATGTACAGTATATCACAAATGGTTCAGGGCTAGAAACTCTTGTCTGATTCTGGTAACTGTTGGTTGGCTTACCTCGAGACAAATTTTTGCACCATAATTGTGGTGCAATTTTGGCTCAAAACGGCACATCTCAGGCCCTACCCCATTTCCGCTAAGCCCACCCCCCTGTCGAGAATGTCAGGGAAAAGTATGGTCCTGATTCTGCTAAATAGCTAGTACAGCCTGTACCAAGGGAAGATGGAATTGAAGACAAACTTGAACGGTTTTCTAAATGACTCGGTTTTCAAAATAAATTCAGTTCAGGATTATTTTAGTCTAAAAATACTTTTTAGTAATAACTCAGTGTATGGCAATGTGAGCTGTTGATGGGTGGAGTAAGTTTTAAAACTTCTTTGTGTGATTTGGTTCCCTTCATCCCTGCATCAGATGGATTAAACAAAACAAATTAATTTCCAGATAATGTCCCATTATAACTTTTGTCAGTCCAAAGCTGCTTTGAAATAACATTGCGCATGGAAACCATAGAGGTCCTCTGCCAAAGCAAAATCTTTGATGAATCCTTTCCCTAATCTAATTGTGTTATTACATATATCATACTCAATTTACACTTCATTTTCATTCTTAACACACACTTTAAATAAACCATGGCAATCAGTATTTCCCAATGGTTTTGATGGTCTTTGTCACAAAATAACACTGTAACATGTATCACGTCCTTTTAGTTCTATTACATGTTCTGGTATGAAACAAAAAGCACACATTTGTTTTAATATCTTTTAATTCCATGGTATCTTCTTCATTATAAATCAGGGATACCCAACCTGCTGCTCTCCAGCTGTTGCAAAACTACACCTCCAACATACCCTGATAGCTGTAGGCTATCTGGGTATGATGAGAGCTATAGTTTTGCAACAGCTGGAGGGCTGCAGGGGTTGGGCATCCCTGTTATAAACCTTTTAACCAATAATATCAGTTTGATCATATGCCTTTGATTGTTGATAATAACACTTAATACCATTAATATTACACATTTGTCCAGGAATCTTCTAATATACCCAATGTTGTATTTTGGTTTATACTTCACCTCATATACTTTGGTATTTTTTTTTCCTTGCAGATATACCAAGCTTTCCCGATGTTATATAGATAATTAAATGCGTTGTCCTTATACATAAGAACACATATATTTTGATAATAGACTTGACACATATACATTCAAAGTATATATACTAAGTGCATGTGTTGTATCAAGTACATTGTGCATACACAAGAAAAGACATAGTATAAAAAAAAAACTTCTCTTCTTGCTTCTCTTCTTTCTTCATGGGGTGGCTCTTTGTTAGCAGAGGAGTAGATGGGGTTATCTTTGTGTTGTGCATTGCCCCACCTTTCTTTTCCTGCCCTCTATGCCCTCTATGTCCCCTAATTCCACCTCTTTTGGTTATGCTGTGCGATTCTGCCCCCTACTAGTTCCTATTTAGCACTCATAACAAAAACAGTTTTCCTGAAGCTCCATACGCAGGCATGAGATTCAGCCAGTTCTCTCAGGTTCTCCAGACGGTTGTTAAAATTACAGCAGCAGCTGGAGTTGAGCACTTCCGTTCCATAGTTAAGCTCCTTAGGCTTTTTAAAAATTGGGTGATAGTGTATACAGTGGGGAAAAAAGTATTTAGTCAGCCACCAATTGTGCAAGTTCTCCCACTTAAAAAAATGAGAGAGGTCTGTAATTGACATCATAGGCAGACCTCAACTATGAGAAACAAAATGAGAAAACAAATCCAAAAAATCAGAACAGGCACCCCCTGCTCTGCAGAGGGGAGGGTGTCTGGTTATTAGGGAAATGTGAGAAAATGGTGGAAACACCACAGAAATGGTTAGAGAACAGCATGGGAGGGTGTCTGGTTTATAGGAAAAGGTCAGAATTGCGACTTCTCCTCTTTCACTCCTTTCACTCGTAAAAGTATGCTAATTAACTGAATTCGTACGCATTAGCGTACAATGCGTAGCATTAGCATACAAATTTGTACGCATTAAGTTTGTGCCAGATATAATAGCCCTTAAAAGGGCTTTTGGGTCTTTTCTGAGCGATTTCTATCCCTGCCTAGCTTGCTTCTCTCCATACAGTGTATGTCCCTCCTTGCTGCAGCAGCACTTGTGGCGTTAATGGCAGGCCACCTAGCGCTATTTTCAACACCTTAAAAGTCCTCAAATATAAAAAGATAAAAGTTTGTGCCAGATATAATAGCCCTTAAAAGGGCTTTTGGGTCTTTTCTGAGCATTTTCTAACCCTGCCTAGCGTGCTTCTCTCCCTACACTCTCTGTCCCTCCTTGCTGCAGCTGTCCCTGGCTCGGTATGAGCCGGTCACGTGTCACCGGGTGCTTTATTAAAGAATAAATAATTGGCTAATTAGCGTGGGGGGGAGGGGACTCGAGCATGGCGCTCGAGCACACGCGGTATTCGGCCAAATACCACGTGGTCCCGAGCACCGCCATGTTCGGCCGAATAGTGTTTTTGGCCGAACATGTTCGCTCAACACTAGTTATCAGTATAAAAGACACCTGTCCACAACCTCAAACAGTCACACTCCAAACTCCACTATGGTGAAGACTAAAGAGTTGTCGAATGAAACCAGAAACAAAATTGTAGACCTGCACCAGGCTGGGAAAACTGAATCTACAAGACCACAAGAATACAAGACCACTGATAATCTCCCTCGATCAGGGGCTCCACGCAAGATCTCACCCCGTGGGGTCAAAATGATCACAAGAACTGTGAGCAAAAATCCCAGAATCACACGGGGGGACCTAGTGAATGACCTGCAGAAAGCTGGGACCAACATAACAAAGGCTACCGTCAGTAACACACTATGCCGCCAGGGACTCAGATCTGCAGTGCCAGACGTGTCCCCCTGCTTAAGCCAGTACATATCTGGGCCCGTCTGAAGTTTTCTAGAGAGCATTGGGAAGAGTATTGGGAGAATGTCATATAGTCAGATGAAACCAAAGTAGAACTGTTTGGTTGAAACACAACTCGTCGTGTTTGGAGGAGAGTGAATGCTGAGTTGCATCCAAAGAACACCATACCTACTGTGAAGCATGGGGGTGGCAACATCATGCTTTGGGGCTGTTTCTCTGCAAACAGACCAGGACGACTGATCCGTGTACATGAAAGAATGAATGGGGCCATGTATCGTGAGATTTTGAATGCAAACCTCCTTCCATCAGTAAAGGCATTGAAAATGAAACGTGGCTGGGTCTTTAAGCATGGCAATGATCCCAAGCACACCACCAGGACAACGAAGGAGTGGCTTCGTAAGAAGCATTACAAGGTGCTGGAGTGGCCTAGCCAGTCTCCAGATCTCAACCCCATAGAAAACCTTTGAAAGGAGTTGAAAGTCCGTGTTGCCCAGCGACAGCCTCAAAACATCACTGCTCTAGAAGAGATCTGCATGAAGGAATGGGCCAACATACCAGCAACAGTGTGTGCCAACCTTGTGAAGACTTACAGAAAATAATGACCTCTGTCATTGTCAACAAAGCATATATAACAAAGTATTGATATGAACTTTTGTTATTGACCAAATACTTATTTTCAAACAAAACTTGAAATTAAATTCATTAAAAATCAGACAATGTGATTTTCTGGATTTGTTTTCTCATTTTGTCTCTTATAGTTGTGGTCTACCTATGATGTGAATTACAGGCCTCTCTCATCTTTTTAAGTAGGAGAACTTGCACAATTGGTGGCTGACTAAATACTTTTTTTCCCCAGTATATATGGTGCATTTATGTGGTGTATGTATATATAAACATGTGTCGTGACGTCGTGACGCCTCATGTCCGCAGTTGAGTAGGGGACCTGTTGTTAAAAATTGTTGTTAAAAAAGCTATGTCCCCTGCTGTTTTTGGCACCTCATATGTTAATTTAGGTATAAGGAGAAGGAGATGGACGGGTTTCTCAATGGTCGTCTATTTCTCCCTGCTGTAGTACAGTGCAGTCGCAGTGGAGAGTGTCACAGCCAGGGACAAGGAGAGCTGTTTTTTTATCCAGCTGCGATTGGATCGCTCTACAGCCAGGGACAAGGAGACATCCCCTGAGAAACCTGGCTGTCTCCTCCTCCCTGTACCGATACTCTAAATTAACATATGAGGTGCCAAAAACAGTGGGGGACAGCGCGGAAATGGTGGGGTATTTTAGAAAAGAAAAGTGCTGGTTTCTGTAGGGGCTGCCTTATCTGGTAAGCATACCAGTTTCTAAAACATAATCCCATTGATGGTCCTTTTTAATAAATGGGCTATAAAACATGTGCACAAAGTTTTTTACTTCATTTGAGCAAGAGTTCAGGTGCATTTGATATGTTAAATATTCACTGCATTTCAATATTTATTTATTGAAAAATTATAACTTTTTATGGAGATAATGGGGGTCATTTATTAACCTGAAATACGCCTATATTAGGCGTATTTACGGCAACATTCCTCCACAATCTGCGACTTTTTCCCTCTCAAGTCAGGTCTAAAAAAGTGGGCGTAGCATGGGCGGGGAAGGGGACGGGCCAGGAGGCCCATTTCATTCATCATTTTCTACTCCTGTTTAAGAAAATGATCTAAATGTAAGCCAGCAAGAAAGCAAGCCATGATTTAATCATAGGAATCATGATCCATGTTAGACTTGACTTAATCACAGCCATCTGCTGGTACCTAGCAGATGGAGTAAACACTGCAGGGGTCCTACCTTCAAAGAAGGTCCCTTCTATACGATTCACACCTTTCCCAGCCACTCCGGAACCAAAGCTCTCTGCATAGGAAGAACCCTCAGCATGGAGCTATCAGCTTGTTAGCCATGATACCTACTTTTCAGACATATTGGAGCCAGGAATTAATAAAGAATTATGGACTGGCTGTTCATCACAAGCATAAGCCAATCATATATTCACGAGACGGGGACAGAGAGGGATAGGTACATGTCCATAAGTTAGCGATCACATGTCAGGAAGCGGAGATACAGAGATCTCCAAGCAGGAACCTGATAAGTGTGTCGTGTTTGGTCTCCACCTGTAGCCAGGCAGATCAGTTGGTACCAGAACCCTTTCCCTGTGACCTCCCAGTCTGGAGCTATGTGCCATAATGGTTTTGTGGAGCTTTTGCTACCAGAACTGGGACAGGGGGGTTGACTCCTCCCGGGGGGGGAGGGGAGTGGCCGGCTGCAGGGTAAAAGGCCCCAGAAAACAGAGGCCAGCGTCTTTCTCTGGAGGGGGGCCACCTGGAGCATTGGTGTTTGGAGGGACCCTTGGACAAGCTGCTGACATCACTGCCCCGCATGTAGTTACAGCCAGGCCTTACAGCAACCCATCTTACGGACTATCCATCTCTCTGGTTCTGGACTATTGTTCTGTTCAATTCTGTTGTACCATACCACTTGTATTTGCATATCTGACCACTGTATCCATTTGCTGTGTATATAGTTATATCTAGTGAGCCCTTAAGGCGATTAAATATATAGTTTAATCTTGTGCTGTTCTTGTATCTCGATCACGTATCCCAGTTGGCTGCTCACCCGATATAATCCGTTAGCGGACCAGAGTTATATCAAATGAGAGCTGATGGCAGTACTACTGGGCTGATAGACCCGGTTTCGCTGGTGATAGCGAAAAGGGTCTCTCAGCTGGTCAGGATTGTGAGTGAGCGTAGCGCCACGCAGGGATCATGTGGACTATCCTCTCTCCCTTTCTGTGCCTGCCTGTACCCGCGTGGACAGGTGGCGTCTGTGAAAAAACGTGCCGCATGTAACCTTACACACCCCGAAGGGGCGTGGAACGTCACTTGTTTGTAGGCAAAGACTGAACCGTACCGCGTTATCCCCGCGTAAGCTGATCCCCACGTAAGCACGCGCAGGGCCGGGCTGTGGGTGCTGTTCGTCACAGCCTCTAACTAACTTAAGCGATCCACCGCCAGCACAGGGGTCTTAATAAATGACCCCCAATGTATTTAAATGTTTAATATTATCTGTGGAAAAGAAAGGAAATATAGAACATAACTTTAAAGTTTAATTTCCTACTGCTATAAAGTAGCAGTACCAATCAATGTAATTAATTACCATGCAATTTGATAGTCTATTTCATATACAGCAGTATGAAATGTTTAAACTTTGATGTTGAGCATTGTGTGTTGCCCATCAAATGACAGTAAGCTGAATGTTTCTGTTTCTTGTCACATCCCTGGAAACTCAGCTGTCACGGTGTTAACTGAGTTCCAGCTGCAACATGGAAAATCATCCTAAAGTTGCAACTGATCTGTCAGGTAAGTGTGCTAATAGGGCATACATCTATAACCAGTACAATATTTATAAAGCTAAACAGTTTTGGTGAACCTTCTGTTATCAGAGCTTTGCGTGAATGATTCATTAAAGGAATTCTCCAGCATTAGAAAAATGGATCAGCTTTTTCCTGAAAAAAAAAAAAAAAACACTACACTTGTCCATGGGCTTCAAAAGACCAAAGGGGTCATTTGTTAAGACCGACGTTTTAGACACCGGTCTTAATAACCCTGCGCTGGTGCGTCAACCTCTACATAACTTAGGCGCATCCTCCACCTGCTTACAACAGCTTTAAATCTACAACAGCTCCCTTGTTGGCATAGATTTAGATAATTTTCTACACCAAAAACTAGCGTACAAAATGATAAATGTGACAGGCCTGCAGGTCCTCCCTCTTCTCCTCCCATGCCATGCCCCCTAGGAGATTTCTGGATCTGGCCTAGCCAGATGCTGCATCTCACTGCCAGAACCCACTGACTATAAAGGGATCCGGCGGAGATTCAACTAGTTTCTGGCACGAGTGCTGAGTTGATCTCATTATAGTCAATAGTGTACAGCGGTGAACAGCAGTATATGGCCAGGTGGGATCCAGTGAACTCTGGAAGGATGTTCCTCTGCTGGAGCAGCCTGCTGGATCAGTTAAACGCACATGTGCAACTAACAATACAGTAGAAGCTAAGTAAGGATAAGCGAACCGAGTTCGGTATGAACTGTACTGAAATGTAGGCAGGCAGACAAATCCGAACCTTTTCAGGTTTGTTTTAGACTAATCAAGTAAAATGGTGCACAGTGCCATTTTACTGCGCATGTCAGCATGAAAAAGCAATAGGGAGGAAGAAAAAGAATGCGCACATGACTCTGAAAGGAAGTGGGGGGGGGGGGCTTGCCCTGATTGGCTCCCAGGCCAACAAACAGCCTGGATGAGCCAATCAGTGCTGCAGCAGGCAGGGAGATGCCCTAGCAGAATGACCAGAGTGTAATTTTGTGCTGGGCTGTGAATGAGGGCAGATGGATCTTACAGTGTCTGCCAGAAAAACGATCTTAGGGGCAGTCACAATCAAGATTCTATTCGACTGCCAGGGACAGTGATGGGAAAGGCTAGAATTACAAGGAAGAAGAACTGTGTAGAATGTGACTGTGTACATTTAGGCCCAAATGGGATATGGAAAGGTTCCAAATGAACGACCCAGAGCCAGAAGGTGGGTAGTAGCACCAGCAATCTGTCCAGAAGTAGTAGCATTAGGCTGCAGTTGTGCCTGCCTTCTGAAAGGTGCAACATTATCATTGAGGAGAAAGAGGGTGAGATTGTTGATTTGATGGCTCAGTCCTCCTCTCGATCACAGCAGGACGAAGTAGAGGTTACTTTGGAGTCTGACACCATAGCGTGGAGCCAGGGGTTACAGCATTCCTCCTGCTTCTCCTCATTGCAGCCGCAGAGAAGGCTTTCAGTGGAGTCCTTTTTCACTGTCCCATCTTAGAGGGGCTTCTTCCTTTTTCCTAAGAAGTGCATACCCCTTGCATAGCTGTTTTGAAGGTCGTAGTAGTGGCACCCGTAGTCACGGTGTTAGCATTGGGGTGAGAAACAGTGTCAGTCGGGGCAAATGCAGAGCAGAGGAGGGGGCAAATAACCCACCATGATATCTCACAGTCTGATTACAGTGGCAGGGAGGATGAGGACTCCAATGATAATTGTGTGCTTGACAGGATCTGTGAACTGGATCGGGATGTTGAGAAGGAGGCAGCTTCATAGGAAAAAGAGGAGGGCACCAGCAGCATCAATAAACAATAAAGAGCATAGACGATGTACCGCTTAAAGAATAGTCAAGGCCTTGCCTGCTTCAGGGTCTAGTGATGCCGTTGACACTGTGGGTGGTTTAGACCCAAAATTTGCCAAAGCCAAACCAAGCTTGGCTGCCTCCAGCTCTGCAGGGAGTATCTCCCATCTAGCAGTTTTTCTCCAAGGCCAGATCCTTTTGACCTCCTCACCGCCCCCCCCCCCGATTGTGTCGGCCTGGCTACTAAACCAGTCACTAATCCGCCTCCTCCTCCCCAATGGATGCTCACACATCCACAAAAGCAGCAGGGCACAGTGTTGCTCGCACTACCCCTCTTTCTTATCACATGTGTCAAGTCCAGAATTGCCACAAAATTTTTCAGCTGATATGTCTGGGTGAGAGTAGCCACACAAGTGAGCAGTTGCTAAAATATATCAAGAAGCAAACATCCTGCTGGCTGTCACCTCGCCAACCCCATCTGAGCAAGGTAGTCAACAACAGGGGGCGCAACATATTGGCAAAATAACATATGCTTGCGCTCTCCTGGACTTGCAGCGATGGAATGGCCTGCCACTACACTGCCTAATTCACAGCGTTCCAATTCCCTGTAATTCAACAATTTTGTCATGCACCTGACCACCTTAACAGCAGGGAGCATGTGTTGCTTGGAGCTCAGGCAGTGGCAGCTCGTCCAAGACGCTGTCGGCTGCTGAAGCCCTTTGAGGAGGCCACAAAGTTTGTCAGCAGGGACAACTGCAGCATGAACAATGTAACGATGTAATCTTTTATATGTTAGAACAGACTCTGATTCTCATATAGCAGGGGACGACAGCGGAAGAAGAACAGCTAACGCATTTTGCTGTCCACCCTGTAGCTGTTGGGGACCCACAAGGAGAAAATGTCATTGAGGAGGAGGGTGGTGGGGATGAGGAGCTGCCACTACAAGAGGAGGAATTGGAGGTGGAGGAGCAAGAGGACAATTATGACGATGGCACCAGCCAGGACACCAATGTGTTTGAAATGGAGACCCCTCTCTGCCCCCCGCAGAGTCAGCCCTATCCCCCAGCACCAAGCAGCAGAAGTAGCAGCAGCAGCCAGTTCAGAGTTAGAGGCCCAGCCTCAAGTTTCTTCTCGGACAGAGTTTTCAGTGCCGCAGGGGGCATGTTGACACCCAAATGGACCAAGTTGTCCTCCACCAGAGAAAACCGGGTCTGGTTGTAATTGTGACTGCTATGACCCTTATTACTATGCCACTGTCTTGTCCCCATCTGTCAACTTCAGCATAGGTGGGGTCATAGGCACCGCTGCACCCAGCCTCCAGTTTCATCTCGGACAGAGTTTTCAGTGCCGCAGGGGGCATGTTGACACCCAAATGGACCAAGTTGTCCTCCACCAGAGAAAACCAGGTCTGCTGGTAATTGTGACTGCTATGACCCCTATTACTCTGCCACTGTCTTGTCCCCATCTGTCAACTTCAGTATAGGTGGGGTCATAGGCACCGCTGCACCCAATGACTGGCCTCAGAGGTGACATGTTCCCAAGTGACATGTCACTGCTGAGTCACAGTACCAACCAGAAGTCCGGTGAACATAGCCTAGGAGATAAGGTGGAAGGAAAGCAGATATGTATAGATTTCTTCACAAGTATCACTGAAAACAAAATCCTGGAAAACCCCTACATGATGGAGAAAAAGCAACAATAGTGATAGCTAAATTTCATAATGTCATCTACTGTGCTTTGTTTGTATCCTTTTAAAAACTCAATTGTATGGTGGTCAGATTTTCATCCTAGAGTATAAATAAAGTTTTCCAGTCAACAATATTGATTCATTGCCCTTATTTAGTTAGATTATTTTTGTAATAAATCTCTGACCCCAATGGGGCTTACAATAAATGCCATTATCTCACGCATACTGTAAATATACACAATTAGCCCAAGTTTATAGAACGCTAGTTAATCTACACTATCGGTACATTTTTGGAGCATGGGAGTAAGTTGGAATACCCAGAGGACACCAACTCAAACATTGACATACTTATTCATATACAAGTGCATCTCAATAAATTAGGATATCATCAAAAAGTTGTTTTTTTTTTCAGTAATTCAGTTCAAAATGTGAAACACATATATTATATAGAGTCATTACACACAGAGTGAACTTTTTCAAGTGCTTATTTCTGTTAATGTTGATGATTATGGCTTACAGCCAAGGAAAACCCAAAATTCCTTATCTCAGAAAATTGGAATAATTAACCCAAAACACCTGCAAAGGCTTCCTAAGCCTTTACAAAGGTCCCCTAGTCTGGTTCAGTAGGCGACACAATCATGAGGAAGGCTGCTGACTTGACAGATGTCCAAAAGGCTGTCATTGACACACTCCACAAGAAGAGTAAGCCACAAAAGGTCATTGCTAAAGAAGCTGGCTGTTCACAGAGTACTGTATCAAAGCATATTAATGGAAAGTTGAGTGGAAGGAAAAAGGGTGGTAGAAAAAGGTGCACAAGAAACAGGGAGAACCACAGCCTTGATAGGGTTGTTAAGAAAAGGTCTTTCCTAAATTTGGGGGAGATTCACAATGAGTGGACTGCTGTATCCAGGACATGTGCTACAAGTGTCACATTCCATGTGTCAAGCCACTTATGACCAATAGACAAAGGCAGAAGCGTCTTACCTGGGCCAAGGAGAAAAAGAACTGGACTGTTGCTCAGTGGTCAACGGTGTTGTTCTCTGATGCAAGTAAATTTTGCATTTCATTTGGAAATCAAAGTCCCAGAGTCTGGAGAAAGAGTGGAGAGGCACTCAATCCAAGCTGTTGGGAAATAAATATCTGGTTAACCCCTTCCTGACATATGATGTAATAGAACATCATAACACCATTTGACTTCCCACCACTTGATGTACTATTACGTCATGCTGATCAGACTGGAACCTGATCAGTGCGGGGTCTGGCAATCACTGATAGCCGGGCCCCTGCTGTATCCGCCAGCATTGGCCTGCTGACTGCGGCATAGAAGGTGTTTGAGTTGGGTGAGGGATCTCATCAAGTCCCCATGCTGTGGTGACTGGGACCTGATGGGTGAGAAGGTAGCTCAATATGCTACATAATCTAGCCTATCAGATAAACACCGGAAAAAATAAAAAGCGATCAAAAAGTTGTATGCACCCGAAAATAGTACCAATCACACATCACCTCATCCCATAAAAAATGAGCTCCTAGATAAGACAATCGCCCAAAAGTAAAACAAAAAAAACTATGGCTTTCAGAATATGGAGACACTAACAAGTTTTGTTTCAAAAATGCTTCAAAACTTTGTTTCAAAAATGTTTCAAAACTTAAATAAATAAAAAATATACATATTAGGTATTGCCATGTCTGTACCGACTTGCTCTATAAAAAATATTACATTACCTAACCCCTCAGTTGAACACCGTAAAAAAAGTGCCGAAAACGCAATTTTTGTAACCTTACTAGAGATGAGTAAACATGCTCGTCCGAGCTTGGTGCTCGTTCGAGCATTAGGGTATCGCGATCCTCGAGGAAATGGCAACTTCCTCTTCCTGCATGTTAGCCGCCTTTTTTCAGCCAATCAACATGCAGGAGAGTCTTTGGTACCTCCTAGCATCACGTGGGGCCCCTACAAGTCAATAGCAGGGAATATAAGCCAGATCTGGCCAGATCAGATGACCTTGGAATATAAGAATCTGGTCCAGCGCTGCTTGCGTCATACGCCGTCTGCATGAGATTAGGGATAGAGCTGCTATCTGTCAGGGAGAGTGTTAGGGCCTGAATTTAGTTGTTGGTTAGGCAGGAATCACCCAAACAACCCAACAGCCATTCTAAGGGCTACAAGCACGTTTTTTTTTTGGTCTCCTCCTGGCTGCTGGCTGGGACTTGTAGTGCAGCTACCGCCATCTTGGCTGCACACTGTTAGGGCGTGAAATTAGAATGTGGTTAGGCAGGAATCATCCACAAAGAACCCAACGCTCCTTCTAAGGGCTACAACGACTTTTTTTTTTTACCTCCTCTCAGCTGCTGGCTGGGACTTGTAGTGCAGCTACCGCCATCTTGGCTGCACACTGTGCACTGGTGGCAGAAAGGGGACAGCACATGGTCCACACAGACCCCAATAAAATTGCCCAAAGTCCTCTCAGTACTCATTTTTGCTGCTGCTGTACCTTGGCTTGCTGGGATCTGTAGTGCAGTCTAAGGAATACGTTTTGTCACTCAGTTATATAAACTACAGTCCAGTGAACAATTGTGAGGTGTGCTGTACAGCAGCGTCAGTCTATAAAATAAGTTTTTTTCACTCAATTATATAAACTACAGTCCAGTGAACAATTGTGAGGTGTGCGATACACTAGGCGCAGTCTAGAGAATAATTTTTTTCACTCAATTATATTAACTACAGTCCAGTGAACAATTGTGAGGTGTGCGATACACTAGCCGCAGTCTAGAGAATAATTTTTTTCACTCAATTATATAAACTACAGTCCAGTGAACAATTGTGAGGTGTGCGATACACTTGCCGCAGTCTAGAGAATAATTTTTTTCACTCAATTATATAAACTACAGTCCAGTGAACAATTGTGAGGTGTGTGGTACACTAACCGCAGTCTAGATAATAATGTTTTTCACTCAATTATATAAACTACAGTCCAGTGAACAATTGTGAGGTGTGCGATACACTTGCCGCAGTCTAGAGAATATTTTTTTCACTCAATTATATAAACTACAGACCAGTGAACAATTGTGAGGTGTGCGATACACTAGCCACAGTCTAGAGAATAATTTTTTTCACTCAATTACATAAACTACAGTCCAGTGAACAATTGTGAGGTGTGTGATACACTAGCCGCAGTCTAGAGAATAATTTTTTTCACTCAATTATATAAACTACAGTCCAGTGAACAATTGTGAGATGTGCAATACACTTGCCGCAGTCTAGAGAATAATTTTTTTCACTTAATTATATAAACTACAGTCCAGTGAACAATTGTGAGGTGTGTGATACACTAGCCGTAGTCTAGAGAATAATGTTTTTCACTCAATTATATAAACTACAGTTCAGTGAACAATTGTGAGGTGTGCGATACACTTGCCGCAGTCTAGAGAATAATTTTTTTCACTTAATTATATAAACTACAGTCCAGTGAACAATTGTGAGGTGTGCGATACACTTGCCGCAGTCTAGATAATAATGTTTTTCACTCAATTATATAAACTACAGTTCAGTGAACAATTGTGAGGTGTGTGATACACTAGCCGTAGTCTAGAGAATAATGTTTTTCACTCAATTATATAAACTACAGTTCAGTGAACAATTGTGAGGTGTGCGATACACTTGCCGCAGTCTAGAGAATAATTTTTTTCACTTAATTATATAAACTACAGTCCAGTGAACAATTGTGAGGTGTGCGATACACTTGCCGCAGTCTAGATAATAATGTTTTTCACTCAATTATATAAACTACAGTTCAGTGAACAATTGTGAGGTGTGCGATACGCTAGCCGCAGTCTAGAGAATAATTTTTTCACTCAATTATATAAACTACAGTCCAGTGAACAATTGTGAGGTGTGCGATACACTAGCCGCAGTCTAGAGAATAATATTTTTTAAGTCAATTATATAAACTACAGTCCAGTGAAGAATTGTGAGGTGTGCAATACACTTGCCGCAGTCTAGAGAATAATTTTTTTCACTGAATTATATAAACTACAGTCCAGTGAACAATTTTGAGGTGTGTGATACACTAGCCGCAGTCTAGAGAATAATTTTTTTCACTCAGAAAAGGGGATGTTCTTGCCGGCTAGTGTATCACACACCTAGCCGGCATACTCACAGGAACTCTTTTCAGGACCCTACCCAGAGACACAAACCACTGCTCAACAGCAATCCGAGCAGTTGCTCTGTCCCGATGCCCAAAATTTAGAACTTTTGCCGTCTGTGGGTGATGAGAGTGTGGAATTAGTGCAAGTAGTGCGTGAAGAGGTGTCGGATGATGATGATGATGAGACACGGTTGTCAGACAGTGACGTTGTTGTCAGGGCAGTAAGTCCAAGGGGGGAGCAGAGTGAGGAATTGGAGGAAGAGCTGGTGGATGATGAGGTGACTGACCCGAGCTGAGTTAGTAATCCAACTCAAGACAGTGCTTCGGAGGGGGAGGCAAGTGCAGCACCAGAACAGGTTGGAAGAGGAAGTGGGGTGGCCAGAGGGAGAAGCAGGGCCAGAGCAGGTAGATCAGCAACTGTTTCACGGAGTCAAGCTCCCGTGCCGAGGCCTAGATGTTCGCAAGTCTGGAGGTTTTTTAAAGAAAGTGAGGATGACCGACGGACTGTGGTGTGCAACCTGTGCCACACCAGGATCAGCAGGGGAGCCACCACTACCAGCCTAACCACTACCAGCATGCGCAGGCATATGAGTGCTAAACACCCGACTCAGTGGAACCAAGGCCATTCACCGCCTGCTGGTCACACCTCTGCACCTTCCCCTGTATCACATGTTGGCTTAGCGAGTCAACCCCCCGCCCAGGACCCCGGCACAAGCGCCTCCCGCCCTACAACCACCCCTTCACCTCCACGATCCTCCACAACCTCCACCAATGTGTCCCAGCGCAGCGTTCAGCTGTCTTTGCAGCAGACATTTGAGCGCAAGCGCAAATACAATTCCAGCCGCCTACATGCCCAAGCCCTAAATGTACACATCTCCATATTGTTGAGCCTGGAGATGCTGCCCTATAGACTGGTAGAGACTGAGGCTTTCCACAACCTGATGGCGGTGGCTGTCCTTCGGTACTTTGTCCCCAGCCGCCAATATTTATCCTGATGTGCCGTCCCAGCCCTACACCAGCACGTGCCACAGAACATCATCCGTGCCCTGACCAACACGGTTACTGATGAGGTCCACCTAACCACGGACACGTGGACAAGTGCTGGCGGGCAGGGACACTATATCTCCCTGACAGCACATTGGGTTTACTTGGTAGAGGCTGGGATCGAGTCTGACCCTGGGGCCACTCATGTAATGCCCACACCAAGGATTGCGGGGCCTACCTCGGTCACAGTTTCTCAGACTTATTATGCCTCTTCCTCCAACCCCTCCTCCTCCTCTTTGCACAGAAATGCTGAGCCAACAGGTAATGTTTCTGAGGGCCAACTGGCGCTCTATACAAACAATGTTTTCGGAGGGCCACCTACAGGCCCTCTCTCCAATAAATTTTTTAGTAGAGTCAAATACAGACACTCAAAAAACAATTTTACATGAGGGAATGTCTCCCCGTCTGCCATCATGTTTGGTCAGGCTGTCCGTAGGTACACCACCTCTGTCGTCCGCAGAAGCGGCCACTATGAGGAAGGCCACGGCAAGAACATCCCCTTTTCAATTGAGAACAAGTGGAGACTTGTAGGAGGATGACACTTTTCTTCGGTAGTGGATTCACCTTCCCCTTTATCATTGCCATACAACAGTTGGTGAAAAAGTAATTGGCAATGATGAAGAAAATGTAAGGGTGCAGTGGACCGTCTGTGAAGCAAACCTACATATTTCCACCATGCCAGCCATGGGTTGTACATAAACTAACAACAGGAAAAACAAAAAAAAATATTTTACAGGAGGGTCAACTACAGACACTCCAAAACAATTTTTTAGGAGGGTCAACTTCGGACACTCCAAAACAAATTTTTGGGAGGCTCACCTACAGACATTTGACTGCAATCTCAGTCTGACCAAGGCATTGGTGGTGTCACTGCCATGCTGTGTCAGGCTAAATTTTTGGGTGCTTCACCTGCCACCTGAGTCTAACTTGGTCACTATGGGTTCACCGCCATGCTGTGTCAGGCTACATTTTTGGGTGGTTCACCTGCTACCTCAATCTAACTTGGTCACTTGTTGGTGTCACTTTGCTGTCACCATGCTGTGTCAGGCTTATGCCTCCGTTGTGGGGTGGGGGATAGCACAGCAGTGGTAGCATGAGCAGTGGTGTCACCTGCAGGCGGTGATGGACCTTCGTTGCACCTAGTTGGGTGCTTTCCTAACACGTGATGAGCATGTGCCTCGCCTTTCTTGGTTTGGGTGAGCACAATTGCCTTGAGGGTCACCACCAGGCTGTTGCCCGAGAATTTGGGGTAATGGTGGGATTAGGCAGCCTCAGAGGCTTCCATGCATGCTGCCCCTGCTGTTTCCTGTCCATTTCCGTGGTGTTTCCATCATTTTCTGAGGTTTCCAGGTTTTCACCCAGCCTTCCCTAGGCATAGCCCCGATTCCCTGCAAAAAATGCTCGAGTCTCCCATTGACTTCAATGTGGTTCGTTATTCGAATAACGAGCACCCGAGCATTTTAGTGCTCGCTCATCTCTAAACCTTACATCTCAAAAAGTACAACACCAAGTGATCAAAGAGGCCCCAAAAATAGTACCAATAAAACCATCACCTCAACTTGCAAAAAAATTAGCCCCTACCTAAGACGATCGGCCAAAAGATAACAAACGATAGCTCGCAGACTATGGAGACACTAAAACATTATTTTTTTTTGTAAAATTTAAATAAATAAGAAAAAGTATACATATTAGGTATTGCCACATCCGTAACGACCTGCTCTATAAAATATCATAAGACCTACCCCCACAGGTGAACGCAGTAAAAAAAAAACAAAAAAAAAAACTGAGCCAAAACAACTACATTTTTTCGTCACCTTGTCCCATAAAGTGTAATATTGAATGATGATCAAAAAATTATATGTACCCAAAAATGGTACCAATAAAAATGTCAACTTCTTAAAAAAACAAGCCTCTGCACAAGACGATCGGCATAAAAATAAAAAAATATGGCATTCAGAAAATGGACACACAAAAACATGTTTTTTAAAAAATGCTTTATTATGTAAAACTGAAACAAGCAAACAAAAAATTAGACATATTTGATATTGTCGGGTCCGTAACAACTTGCTCTATAAAAATAGCACATGATATAACCTGTCAGATGAACACTGTAAAAGCTGTGCCAGAACAGCCATTTTTGTTACCTTGCCTCACAAAATACATAATATAGAGGGATCAAAAATCATATGTACCCCAAAATAATACAAATAAAACTGTCACCTTTTCCTGTAGTTTCCAAAATGGAATCACGTTATGGGAGTTTCTACTGTAGGGGTGCATCAGAGGGCCTTCAAATGGGACATGGTGTCTAAAAATCAGTCCAGCTAAATCTGCCTTCAATAAACCATGCAGCGTTCCTTCTCTTCTGTGCCCTGCCGTGTGCCCATACATCAGTTTATAACCACAACCACCAGGTATCACTTTTTGTTTTAAAAGCAGAGAAATTGAAATTTTACCAAAAATCTTTGGTAAATTTTGGATTTTTCATAAATAAAGGTGAAATATATTGACTCAAATTTATGTCTCAGAATTGCTTGGATAAATAAAAGCATTACAAAGTTATTACCACATAAAGTGACACGTGTCAGATATGCAAGAAATGGCCTGTGCAGGAATTTGAAAACTGGCCCAAGGTAGAAGGGGGTTAATCTACTTTGAATATAATAATGGAGCTTTTGGAACATACAGTATGTATAATGGCATAATTGCTCTAAATGCAGACTGTGTTATGCTGTCACAAGGAGCCGGCGGTGCGCTCCCCCTGCGCTGCGCCACCAGTCCTCGCTCCCATGGTAACCAAAAGCGGGGAGGACCCGGAGCGCTCTCTGCTGCCGCGCGCCTGGCGTCTTCCCCGCCCCCCTTAGATAACGAGCAGGTAGGGGATTGAGCGCTGGCAGTTATAAGCCAGCGCTCATTTGAATATTATAATTAGGGTCACGTGGTGCTGGCCACGTCACGTGACCCATCTGGAGGGCTATTTAAACAGGCAACCTGCTGGTCACAGGTTGCCTGTGATTGGTCTGTACTAGGGATGAGCGAACTTTGCCAAAAGTTCGGTTCTTCACCGAACTTTGAGAAAGTTCGTAACGAATCTGGTTAAAATTACAACGGCGACATACTTTTTTCACAGAATAGACCAGGATACAAGGGATTATTACTCCTATAATCCCTTGTATAGTGATTTTCTGTGAAAATCAAGATGTGTGACGTCACCCCACAGCCAAAAAAAAGTCCAAAAAAAAAGTTTAAAAAAGTTATTAAAAAAGTTTAAAAAAACTGAGGCTCCATAGTCCAATCCGTTGATTCACCTTGGCCAAGCGTTTCTCCCAAGACTTGAGGGCTGCGCCTTCCTTCCCGAATCAGACTCTGAGGATCTTGATGAAGTCTGGTTTCACGGTAAAGGGGAAGGGGGCAGAAGAAGCCAGATGCCAGTCCCCGAAGAGCATGGCTTCCGACTTCCCGCAGTTGACTTTGGCCCCTGAAGCTTGTCCGAACTCCTCGCAGGTCTGGACGAGTGCAGTCACCGAACGCCAGTCAGCGCAGAAGACGGTCACGTCGTCCATGTACAGCGAGCACTTGACCTCGAAGTGTCCTGGTGCGGTGATCCCTCTGATCTCTCCATTATACCGGATAGACTCCGCGAAGAGTTCTATAACACAAACAAAAAGGAGAGGTGATAGAGGGCAGCCTTGTCTGACCCCGGAGCAAACCGGAAAGGGGTCAGTCTTCCAGCCGTTCACCAACACCGTGCTGCAAATATCAAGGTACATCAGGTTAACAAACAAACAGAACCTCTCACCTTTGGGGCACCTTCTGCCAGGGAACTCTTGGCCAACCTTGATCTGCCCTTGGAGTCTCTACCACTTTTTAGTGATGATGATGAGGAGGAGGAAGTCCACTAAAGTCAGCGGGTGGAACGTACTGAGACTCCAGAGGAGGTGTTGGCTGTAAGCTCCTGTCCCGTGACCGAGAGTACACGCTACACGTTGCTGCTCTGCTGGGTGCCATCAACCCCGTTTAGCCGCAACAAAAAAAGTTAAAAAAAAAGTTTAAAAAAAGGTATAAAAATTTTTTTTAAAAAAAATAAAAAGTTAAAAAAAGTTAAAAAGTTAAAAAGACCATATTAGGAAAGGCTCTGGCTGTTTCAGTCATCCCTCTGGTTTCATGTCTCTCCTGGCTAGAAGCTTTAGCTGACAAAGTGAGGTCACCATCCTGTAAGGTTTTCTCCGCTGTCACATCCAATTGGGTATCCTTGTGGACTCCCAGCCTTTCAGGGATTTCACGGCATGTGCGCACCCCGGATGGCGAGTCCCCAGCCACCACTACATCTCTGGCAAAGCTGTCCCATCACTGCACAGTAATGTTCAGAAAAAGGTTGGCGACTCATTGGGACTCTCGGTGTCCAAGACCGTGCACCTGTGTGCTGATGTCTGGTCCTCTAATTATGGGCAAGGGCAGTACATGTCTGTTACTGCACATTGGGTCAACATCCTCCCAGAAGACCATCAGGAAGTTGGCCCATTCTTGCCAGTGTCACCTCCATGGTGCTTTAGGGGTCCAGCAGCGGGAAGCACAAGTTCTGCCTCCACCACCTTGCAACCATCCGCCACTTTGACTGCAGTCCAACCTGCCCCGGTGTCTTACCACTGATGTCAGGCCCGGCGCTCTCAGGCTGTCCTTCTGGGTCCAAAAGAATACTGTCCAAAACATACTGGGTGCAATCAAGAGCTGCTGAAGCTGCCTCATCAACTTGTCTCTTCTCAACAATACTGGCCTGGGTGCAATCAAGTGCTGCCTCCTCCTCCTCCTCAACTTGTCTCTTCTCAACCATACTGGCCTGGGTGCAATCAAGTGCTGACTCCTCCTCCTCCATCAATTTTCTGTTCTCAACCATACTGGGTCCAATACAGTACTATTACTGCTGCTGGTTCCACTGTCAAATGTCTGTTTTCCACCCTACTGGGTCCTAGGCAATGCTGCCGGCAATGCTGCTCCAGCGGACATCTTCAATGCTGTCAAATGTTGTCGACCTGGCTGAGGTTTCACAATTTTTGCACTTTAATTTTTTCCACTTTTTTCATTGTAATAGCAACTGCAACTAAACAAAACTATACCCTATCAGACTCCCACTATTGTAGCTGCAATTAATCAGCCGTTATAGCAAGGTTCGTTTTAGGTTCGGTTCGTACGAATCCGAATTTCACGAAAGTTTGCCGAATCGAACCGAACTTTTCAAAAGTTCGCTCATCCCTAGTCTGTACCTCCAGTGCTTGTGCTTTTCCTAGATATTGACTACTGTGTTTTTGGACTTCGGATAACATATCTTGACTTAGTTTCTGCTCTCTCTCCTGGTTTTGGCGTGACAACCTGGTATGACTCTTGGCTTGCTGACCCTCCGATATTGTGTGTGTGTTCTGTGTTTGTTTGTTTATTTCTCCTCGTGTTCCACTTCCCTTTACGCCCCAGCACTTATTCAGGCTAGGGACTGCCACCCAGTTATGCACCGTTGCCTTGGACAGGCCGTGTAAGTAGGCAGGGACAGAGGTTGGTGCTCAAGACAGGGCTCACTATTCCCCCACTTGACAATTGCTTTGTAGTCTGGGGAGTACAAGTGTCTGTGCCTGTCCAGGAAATTTTGGTAAAAACCTCCTGCTCTATCTTCTGTCATAGTAAAGCCATGTGACATAGAGAAATGCCTCTGTAACATGTAAGTCCAGCAGAGGGCACCAGGTCCTTGGTCACAACAGTCAGGGCTCAGACAGGAAGTGGCCAGGGAACGCTGTTCCAGTGTGTGCTCATGTGTGCAGAGACTGAGTGTATAGCTAATTTATAACTAGAGCCCTCTAGATATACTTCTTGCAGAAATGGTAACTGTAGCACTGCTCCCAATGAGTTGAGTGGGGGTAGCACTGCAGTAACCAGCTCCATTCACTGCACAATGGATGGTCCTTTGTAGTTCTAACACTGGAGCTAATGCAGAACAGCTAATTGCCTTGGCTGTGGGGTGTTGGACCCCTGCCGATATCCTTAGGATAATCCATCACTTGTTAAAGAACGGACAACCTCTTTAAGGTTCCCGATAAATTTGCTGTGACTTTATTTTTCCTTTCGTCACAACCTTTTGTTTTCTGAGAAAAGCCTGGGGAGAGGCTCAAGGTTGCTATGATTTTAACATGAACCACCAGTGAATTAATGTCTATGGGGACTAAATGACAGCAGATGCAAGAAAAAAGAAGGATCAGACAGGTTGGACAGCGATCTTCTGTGTGTGACTGGCTTAAAGGGACTGTCAACCCATGAATATTATTCAGCATTTTTCTTTCTTAATATTAATTTAAAATGATGTGCTAATTACTTTCTTAATATATCTTAATAGCAGGTCGAGCTCCATTTTTCTGATACAGAGCTACAAATTCCCTGCCTAAATGTACTTGTAATGATATAATAGCATGCTGGCTATAAGCTCCTCAACTCTCTCTAGTGGGCACTACCCTCAATGAGCAAATTAGCTGTTTGGTAGGTACCGACCCTTGATCCCTGCCTCCTGTCATTGGTTGCACCTTGTTACCACGGCAACAAATGCATTTTTTTAAACTTTAGGCACAATGCTTAAGCATGATTAAGCACTAATCTTTGAACAAAGTATCTGTGTAGAATTAAAGAAACGTGGATTTTAGTAGGAATTCTTCTTTAAGAAGATGGAATTTGGAGAGTGAAATTTGCATATTATTACAGTCTCTGCAAGGTTTTATTTTTAGGAGACTCTATATCACCCCAGACTGTTCCTTAAGTGCCATATTAAACAGAAGTTGCTGCTATTTTCTTCATATTTCTGCCTATTGATTTCAGTGGGAACTGCAGTATTGATTGCTTTAGTCAAATAAAATTTAATTCATAGACTCTAATGAAACAGTGCATCAATTGACCTAATTATCATTGCTAATAGTACATTTTTTAATGACTACACGAATCAAAAAAAGGCTGAAACATATTTCACATTTAAGATCTACAGAATGTATATGGAGTATGGCTTTATTCACATGTGATATAAATTAGATTTCTTAGTTGTAAAGCAGATTTTGCGTTCCAGCAACTACATATTTTGCTGGAACATTTTCTTTTCCATTTAAAACTTTCCAATAAGCTCAACAAAAACTAAGCATTTCTAAGATCTTTAGTTATAAATATGAAAATATATCACAATAAAGAAAAAGTAAAGCAAATTTGCAAATAGTCTTGAATATAAATAGTATGTATATTGTTTTATGTATTCAGCAGTTATGCAGATCTATTTGTCTCCATGGTAACGGACTACAAACAAACCTTGAATGTAGTCTGATTTACTGCAGTCACATTTTTACTTTATTGTATCAGCAATCTGCAACTTCTCCCTGCTCACAACAGATCTAAAATTATGGGAGGGGAAGGGTACTGGCCGGCAGGCCCGTCTCATTTACTATTTTCTATGCCTGTTTAAGGAGTAGAAAAAGGTCTAACTGTAAGACAGCTAGGAAGCTGTCCACCCGTTGTGTGGAGGTGTAACTATGGTCAAGGATAATATATGTTTTTTACAGTCCACTGGGTAAATGTGGTTCAGGCCCAGGCACACTAGCCACTTGTCCAGGTGATGGCAATGCTGCCTCCAGTTTTAATGCAATGTTCTCCTCATTCTCCACCTTGTCCTCAGCCTCCTCTGTAGGCACAGTTCAGAGTGGTCCTTCAGCATACCACCTATGCAAAGCACGGCATTGTTATGCGGTACTGCACCTGGTCAGCCTGCGCGAACGGAGTCACATCGGGGAGGAACTGGACCGCGTCATCAACCAAGAAATCGAATCCTGGCTAACTCCTACAGTAGCTAACTGAAGATAGGAACCATGTTCATACTGCATCAGGGAGGGCTGATACATGCGCCCTTCAACGGTGCATGTCTTCAATCTGGTTGTCACCCGGTTCCTGAAAATTTCCACCCTACTGCAAGATGTCTTGAAAATGTCAAGGAAACTGTGCATGCACTTCAGCACTCTTACCATGTAAAACACGCCCTCCTTGAGCTGCTAAGGTAAAATTGTGTTCCACTACATCACCTCATATGTGACATTTCCACACTTTGGAACTCCACGCTCCTCATGTTGGACTGACTGTATGAGCAGAGGAAACCCCTGACCAATTTCTTGATGATGCAGATGGACAGGAATTATCCCCAGTGTAACTTCCACATTAGACAGTGACAGCTCATGTGTGACACCTTCTATTTGCTCAGGCCCTTTGAGGAGGCAACTTTATTTGTCAGTCGCCAGGACTATGGGATGAATAATATAATTTACTCCTTCATGTCCTGGATACTGATAATTCTGACTGACGAGTGGACAGAAGACGAGTTGTCTAAATCTCATAGCTACCTGAGCACTGTGGAGGCTTAACTAGCACAGGAGGAGGACGAGGAATTCTATACAGAACTATACAGAACCAGGAATTCTATACAGAACTATGCAGAACCAGGAATTCTATACAGAACAAGGTGCTTTATTTGCCCAAGCAACAGGAGAGGAGCAGGATGAGCTAGAAGGTGGTGACAAAGACGATGCAGATGACCTCCACAGACCCTAGCAGTATACAGTGGCAGCATTAATACATTTGAATACTACAGTTGAAGCAGAAGTATTTTGTGCTGCATTGTGGTATTTTTTATGCCAGGGTGGTATTTAGTGCTGCACTAAGGTATTGCTGGCCCAAGCCTACATGTGTTGGCCCTGTCTACATGTGCTGCCACGCCTTGTTTTAATTTGAACCTACCTACTACATGGGGTCAGTTTTAGTTTTTTTCCAGGGTCCCTTTAAGTTCCCAGTCTGCCCCCTGCCAGTTATCTTCACTTTTCACAAACTGACAGGGACATAATCCTTGAACTGAGAGACCTTTGCTGAGATTTCCATTTTGTTCAACATTGCGTGTGCCTATGGTTGGGCAAACTTCTGCATGGATCGATGATCTTCTTGGAACACTGGGGAAGTTTTGTGAAACTATCCTTTGTTTCCCATAGAAACCAATCACTCCACACCTTTCAGTTCAGTTTTCATAAATCTCCTTCAATCTGAGGAGGTTGCAGCAACCCAAAATTTTACAGGGACCAAAATTCGCCAAGAATAATGGGAAAAAAATGTCATTCATATGGTTGCTGCACGCAACTGCATATATGCCTTAGTTACATTTTATTTCTGAATGTACAATTACCAAGTAGTTTTGCTTTGCGTTGAAAAACAATCCCACCATTCCTGATACTGACGTTGAACTATTTTGCTCTTGTGATGTTTATGAACCACTTTAAATTCTTTCACTGAAAGCATGAAGGGTGCGAAGAGACCACTTTTAAAAATGATTTTCAATACAGCAGAAGCCGAGAGGATAGACGATTGGCGAAGGAACTTGTTGCCATGACAACAGTCAATAGGTTAGGTGACCTCTTTTAAACCAATTGGATTGCAAATTCATAACTAAGCGGATAATGCATTTATTTATATCTTTTGAAGTCAATGCAATTTTTTTTCCAAAATAATAAAATATATATATATTTTTTAATAAGATATTGTCACATGGCGCAATCACAGACGGGAAAGGATTAACGGGCATTGTTCGTAATTACGTGTTTACATGCGAGCCAGTAGACGCTTAAATGAATGGCTGTTTTAATTGGTTTATGTTGAAAGATTCTTTGATCAGACATAACAGTAATATATATTAGCATTCCGCATTTTAAAGTGACACTGCCTTTCATTAATCAAGTGGCTGTATGGTTGATTAATTTGTACAAGGTTTAAATTGCTATGAAAATTTATCATTCATAGCCATGATCTCCATTTACATATATGTTAATTACGGTAAATGTAATCTGTCTCCGAATCCTCTGGGCTGCATACTAAAAAGAAGTGCTGATCACAGAGGATGCTTACATACCACTTACAAAGTGAACTCTTTCTGGCATTCACAAAAGTCAGTTTTCTTGTCAAAGACGGAATAAAATTCAAACATTTTTTCGCTGAAGGCAAGTTCAAATACGAAAGGAGCCACTTTTTTCCGAATGATTTTCTCATCCAGTGCCAAAATGCTCAAGAAAATGAGTCCATTTCTTTGTCCTTACTAAGAGAATTACCTCCGCGCTCTAGAAAGGGATTTGTTCTGTCTTGTATTGGAGGGTAATAGTAAGGATACATTTTTTAAATAATATATCTGTTAAACAGGGGAATTAAGGTTTTTTTTTGCAAGTCTGAAACAATCTTTGCAACATAATTAAAATTAATTACATCGCTCTGCAGGATAATGTGGAGGTCTGGTGAATGCCCTCCGCTATTAATGATTGTGGGTAATAAGGGCAAACTGGTATAAAGGAAAAGGATAACCACGATGGTGTGAAATCCAGCAATTTTTTTTTTCTGTTTCTTTTTTAAAGATAAGTTATGCTTGAAGGAAAATGATAATACTATAAAACTAAAAGATAACAGTGGACCTCCTCAGTTGTGATTTGGTACTTTATATACTTTATTTACACCTCCACTTAACGAGCAGCCGACTGTTGGGAAGGAACGCTTCTTCCTAACAATCTGTTTCTCCTCCCCGGTGTAAATGCACCTTAAAACTAGAGATGAGCGAATCTATTCGCCGATTCGTATCAAATCTTGGAAATTTTCTTCTGTGAAGCGAATCCGAATTTTGTCAGATTCGCTTCGTATTATTCGTAAACGTTTGCAAAAATTTGACAGCAAACTATACGTAAGATATGTATGAAACGTAAGTAAATTTACGCATTCAGCGTACGGCGGGAAAATGACGTTCCGCCCCGCAAGAGCGGGAAAGTGTAGATACGCCCCCCTCAGAACTGGAGAAAAACAATAGTATGCTAAGGATTCGTATGCACTTTTGCACGCTCATGCGTATGTGTTAACATAAGTTGCGTACCTTTAACAAGTGTATGTTCGTTATTAGTGCTCAAATATTCACAAAACACCGCATAATAACGTATAATTTGTACGCAGCTTCGTCGAATAGATTCGTATTCGTTCGAATCTTGTGAAAACTTCGACGAATATTCGGCGAAGCAAATTTTGGATGATTCGCTCATCTCTACTTAAAACCAATGGGAAACATTTTTGGGGAAAGGGCTCACAGTGGCTTTAACAACTGGGGAAGAATTACCCAGCTCACTGATGGCCCAATATTACATAGTCCTCATTTTTCTTTACGTCCTGGTCCTGTCTAGACAGACTACAAATTCCCACTCATTCAATCACTGGTCACAGTGGTGACCCACCTCATCCAGTCAAGGTTGGACTTGTTCACCAGAGTACAAGAGCATCCTCTGCTAGACCAAAGTTCTGACACAATAATGGACCCCGAATAAAACTGGCAGAAGCTGGAGTTGACCTTGGAACCAATAACCAGTTCTCATGTGGATATACCATAAATGCATTCTGTGGAATTGTACAGTGCCTCAGTACTACAAGGTACCCACCACTGGCTTTTGCAGTTTATGCCTGCCTCTGAACCACTTAGATAATTAAACTTTATTAATAATAAATCCTGCATGTTCAACGATAACAATTAAAGGTAGACTTGTATGTGTCCTGTATATACTGAGGGCGGACCTCAGAATTATTTCCTTTGGTGGACCTCAGGAACTTCATTCAGATTCTACAGTCAGGGATTAGCTGAGAGGTCATTTGCTGGGTGTCAAGATGGAACCTGGAAGTAGAGACCAGTAGGGACCCATTTAGCCTAAGAACAGGAGCAGCAAGGGATTGGTGAGGTAAGCATAATTTATTTATTTATTTATTTTTTTTACATATATATATATATTTTTTTGTTTAACTCACTCGGGGCTTTTCCCAATAATTCTATCCCCCTGGACAACCCCTATATGAGTTTTTTTTCATTAGTGTTTTTTGGTGGAATGTTTAATGCTATCACATTTTGTACATGCATTTTGTGACATTTTTCTTACCATTTTTTAAGTCCTTTAAAAACAAAAAGCTTCCTATTTTTTAAATGTGATCTACAGTGAAGTTCACACAGCTGGGTATTTTTAGGGGCTTTTCCCAATAATTTGGGGCTTTTCCCAATAATTCTATCCCCCTGGACAACCCCTATATGAGTTTTTTTTTCATTAGTGTTTTTTGGTGGCATGTTTAATGTTATCACATTTTGTACATGCATTTTGTGACATTTTTCTTAGCATTTTTTTAAGTCCTTTAAAAACAAAAAGCTTCCTATTTTTTAAATGTGATCTACAGTGAAGTTCACACAGCTGGGTATTTTTAGGGTGCTTTTTTCAAGAAGTTGAATGTTAGAAGCTGATCTTTCCAAAACATAGCTGAAAAAAAGTAATAGTTAATTACTCTTGAAATCAGCTCAGTATTTTTCAGCCTCTTAATTATCCCATAGTCTTATATTGTCACATGGCATACCTTTTGTCTAGATGACTAGTTATGAAAATTTTTGGATACTCTGTTGAGAATTTGTTATGTTGTGTATCTCAGTGGCTACAATGGGATATGCAGCTTGTCAAGGGTTTTGCTAGCATGTTGTGATAATGTATTGAAATCAGAGTTGGAAACAGTATTTGCATACATGAAGGTGTGGACACATCTAGATGTAAGTGAAGACTGCTAGACCCCAATGCAAAATCTTTAAAGGATGCCACCTGCCATGTGACATAGCACAGTATGCCTGCCATTCTGCTACCTTATTATATGTTAGAAAGGACACCCCTTCCTCATCAGGTGCACCTTGGTCATCCCTATAGCTACTACCCTGCTTTTCAGATTTGGCTTTCAACAATGTTGTCTGAACAGAATCCTACTCTGACCAGGTAAAGCAGTCCAGATGCAAATTTATCCAGTGGGGTATAGCTATGCAGTGTAGGTAAGCTCCACTGGCTACACAATGGGCCTAAAGCTTAAGAAGTAATGATCATAATTAGTTGTCTACATAATTAAAATCCTTAGCACTATTATAGACACTGAGAATGAATACAATGTGTAAATCCACTTAATATAATTCCTAACACAAAGAAGCCAGGAATACCTCTCCTGCTCGGCTGGTGTATGCTTCTTTTCTTGGCTGTTCTGTGTTTCTCAATCTCTTTAGTGAGGTTAATTAGTTACAGATGGATCCTGTCTTCTATGATTCCTCACATGTAAATTGTTCATCATTTTTGTTAGAAACTGTAACATTCTTTCAGCGCCTCCCAGATACAACTGGCTCCAGCCCAGGAAGACTCATGAGAGACATTTAGGGAAACTAAGATATTGTCAATATCTATTATCAAGAAATTTTTTGCATGCTTTCACATTTTATTTCCCTTTCAGAAAAGCTCATGATTAGAGATGAAATTTGCTTTCCTAAATATTCTACTTTCAGTGAATCTGAAATTCTTCTCATTTCTCCCACATGTCTCACACAAAATGGCGGCCAACAGATCTTTAGACCACAAAGTGATGTCACCATAAAGGGATAATCTACTCACTGTAATTACTTTATACAGATATGTCACTGGCAGGTGTAATACACACATAATGTCACAGTACAGGATTATTGTAGCAATATTATAGGACGAGAGTAATGCAAAAGTAGTGTCGAGAAGCTCAATAGTATAACTTAGAATGGGGCCACATGAAATTTTTCATGCCACCTTGTATAAGTGACTAACTGCGTTTCATGTCTGAGTGGAAATGGGCTCCCTAAGGCCTTGTTCACACTTCAGTTATTTGATCAGTTATTTCCATTAGTTTTTGTGAGCCAAAACCAGGAGTGGAGGCTGTACAGAGATAAGGTATAATGGAAAGATCTGCACATGTTCTTTGTTTTTGAAACCCACTTGGTTTTGGCTCACAATCACTGATGGAAATAACTGATCAAAAAACTGACATGTAAACAAGGTCTTAGCTGTTGGGATCCATGACAACTGTTATGCACCTAACTTGGTAATTAAACCCAAGTCCATGCCCCCAGTAAGGCTCACAGTCTAATTTTTCTTATCTCAGATAAACATGCACACTACATTCATTATCATTGGTGTTATGAAGTGGATGTGGCCTCACTGTGTCACTTGAACAGATTTTACTTGGGACTACTTCTCAGGGCATTATCTAAGTGACTACCCTGGTATTCATCCTTTAACTTATGTACAGGCATGTGGACTGTGCTATAGGAGAACCACCAGGCTGCTACCTCTTGGAGTAGTCTCTATTCAAGTGACTGCTGACCCACAGAGCATCAAGAGATGTCGGTACAGAGCACCAGTGGATCTGGGACAACAGTAGTCAGGGACATGCCAATCTCAGGGCTGGCAGCTCAGGATCAGTATGTAGATAAAGCATAGATCAGGCTGTGAAGGGTCAGATTCAGAAGTTAGGTATGGAACAGAGAAACAAGTTACAGCATGCCTATCACATACTCACCTATCCACACTCTGTCCTCCTAGCAGCAACAGGGACATTTTGTTGTGGCAGCTAGGCCTATCTGCAGAGGGTCTTGGCCTATTAGCATGCAGGAGCATCGAGCCAGTCATTAATGTGACATGCTGGGCCAATTAATCTCTGGGTCACCATCTCAAGCTTTTATAGCAGTCTATTTAAACTGGTGAGAACCATTGTTTGTTGCCTGTGATTTTGTCATCTATGCCGCACTCACCTATATTGCAGTTCTGGAATTCTGGTACCCTGACTGACTGCTTTGTGGTGACCTATTTTTCTACCTGATGTGTTTGGACTTTGATATAACCTCCTGGTATTTGACTCCTGGCTTGGTATTTGGACCACGTCCCTTGTCTCTTACTTGATCCTCTGAGTTTCTCTGATTTGTGCATTCTGTTATTTTCTTTGCAGGATTCTGTCTTTTAGTTTTCTCCCTTAGGTCCTATGCACTTAGGAACGGACCACCATCCAGTTGGGGCTGCCATTTAGGGGCAATGTCCAAGTAGGCAGGGACAGTGGTACAGGATTAGTATAGGGTTGCAGTTCTCTCTACTGGACTTCACAATGCCTTTGCAGGAAACTAGCATACTAGAACCTATTGCTGAGGAACTTTTCTAAAGGGGGAGGTGCCTTACGTCCCCCTAGGTATACAGCCATTGTGGAATATTAGGGTGTACTTGTGCTGGCCATTTAAGAGCTGGAGGGACTACACATCTGCACCCTATAGGCACAGCAGACACAGATCTCAGCCTGAATGGAGGAGGGAAGCACTTGCAGTTTTACCCCAGCAGCTGGGCCTGCGGAGGGGAATACTGGTGAACAGTCTGGTAAAGACACATGAGTGACAGACTGGGTGAGCAGAGCAATAACCTTACTCACTGGAAGGAGTGAAGTGGTGGTGTTCTCCGACACAACAAGTAACCAAGAAAATGTATTTTGAGTATACAACAAAATCGGAGAGCCCACGGGATAAAAACAAGGAGATATTGGAAGAACATACAAAATCCATGCAGATGGACCCTGGAGATCAGCTACTAGTAACATCCTGAGTATAGGTCATCAGTATAAAACATCTCCTTGTTGTCCACCCCTGCAATTATCCACTTCTAAAGTGCTTACGTATATATATATATATATATATATATATATATATATATATATTAGAGATGAGCGAATCATTCAAAAAATTATTCACCAAACTTTTCCTAAAATTCGTATATTCGACGAATAGATTCATTGTATTTGCGTACAAAATATACGTTATTATGTGCTATTAGCGAACATTCGCTCACTAATAACGAACGTTCATTTACAAAATGTACACAACTTCTTAGAAGACGTACGCATGAGCGTACAAATAGCTTACGAATCTCAGCGTACTATTGTCTAAGCGATTACATAATACGCAGGCACGCACGAGGAAAGGCCGTGGCGTGCACTCCTCAGAGGCAGAGCGAATATTCGAGACATATATATAGTAAAGTGCAAATACATTATTATAGGTATAATATAAAAATTTTAAATATCACCTACCTAGTATGCTCACGGGCACGTTTAAGTCTCTTTTCTTCTGACGCTTGTCACAGAACTGGAGCAGAGTCCCAAACTCAGTCGCAATTTGTAATCCACATAGGTAAAATTGTAATCCAAATGGGTAAAAAAAAAGCAGCAAAGGTTCCTTAAAAAACCCTATTTCAAGGGGCTCCCCAAATAACCTGAAAAGGGGGAAAAAGGGATGAGGCGCATGAATGCGCAACTTAATTTCCTGAGTTGCCTCGTCATCCTCCCGCGCTGGAGAAAGGGGCGGAACTACCAGGGAGGAGTCTGCATCGCTGAATTGAATTAGTACGCAACAGCGTATAGAGTAACTACCAGGGAAAAGTCTGCATCGCTGAATTGAATTCGTACGCGACAGCGCATAGAGTAACTAAATTATACGTAGAATAGCGTATAATTTATAGGACACACTACGTAGCGAATGCGTACAAAAGCGAAGCGAATCACCTAATATTCGGATTCGCTTTGCAGCTGAAAAATCCCAAGATTCGATACAAATCTATGAAGCGGCGAATAGATTCGCTCATCTCTAATATATATATATCAGAATGAAAACATCATCATAAAACATCACGCAGTATAATTGTATAACTAACTGGCTTCTATGAGCACGGTTTGCTATGAAACGGTCCGGCTTCTGGGAGGCATTTCCTATCACAATATAAATCTCATACAGTGGATTCAATGTAAACAGAGATCTTTTTATTTTTCATCACCTCGGTGTATAAAGCCCTTCAGAACTGTAATGCAGACGAAGTTCTATGATGGTACAAGTAGAAGAAAAAGACATCCAGTATATACATCAAAGACTTCTAGCGTGCTATGTATTGCTGCAAGACAATTAATAGCTCTGGAGTCGGTAGTATTTATGGCTGAGCGCTACACTTGTAAATAGATTTGCCCAAGGACACAATTCTATTCGAATATCTTTTAATGAAACCCCACAAGACAGTAAAATAGAAAGAACTCCCCAGAACCACTTCCCGGCTAAGCTACAATATCAGCATGGAAAAAGGATTGGTTAGAGTATATTTAATAACTTTAGCATCAGTAAGAAACATCTTTCTGGATGTTTATACAAATCCATAGAAAATGAAGCCTAACATTTCCTGATTTTATATTTTAGTTATTTACTAAAAGTATCAACATCTAAGGGAAGCAGGATAAATATTACTCTGGTTAACCTTTAATAAGTTTAAGGGTCCACTCACACGTCCGCAAGTGTTTTACTGTTCGCAAATGGCTGATCTGCAAAACACGGACACCGGCCATGTGCGTTCGGCATTCTGCAGACCACACATGACTGGCACTATGTAGAATGCATCTTTTGCAGCCCCATTGAAATGAATTGGTCTGCACCCATTCAGCAAAATTGTTGTGGACCCATTCATACAGACGTGTGACCCAAATACCGTATTATCTCTTATAGTGCAGCCGCGCACATTTCCTAGCACGGGTATGCTGCCAAGCAATTATGGAAGTATATCATTACATATGCTATATATGAGGATGTGGCAAGTACTGGTCATTTATACATTGTACTTGGAGTAATGTGCCGCCACTTTAATGCATACAGCTAAGACACCTAGAAAAGAGTGCACCTACATTTTGGCATAAAATGTGGCACAATTTAACACAAGCTATGCACTCTAAGTTCATTCGTGCAAAGCCTGAAAAGGGTGTGTGGTTTGTCATAAAGGGGAGTAGCTTTTTGAGAAGGGGTGTGGCTTCATATGCAACATTATGTGCCAAAATTGCACCAGTATTCTGGCGTAATATCCTATCCCAAGGTAAGCGAAGCTATAGTTAGTATGGAGTTAGGCAAATGTCTAGCCCTGCACCTCATTTCTCATCCGGCCTGAGCCACTGAGGTAAATCTAGTGCAGGTCTAGACAGCCTGTCCAAGTTTACCCCATCTAGAGTATCATGGGACATTTACACCGCACAATTGTCAAGCCGATTACTGGGACTTACTTTGACATTGCTATGAATGCTCGTTGCCTATAATCGGGCTATGTAACTGTGCTGCCAATTACCCGATTGAAAATGCTCGTTCATTTGGTGAACCGATCTTTCGTGCAACACATTAAATCATTGTTTCTGGGCAGCAAAATCTGTATTGGGATAAAAGATAGCAGTAGCCATCGCTTGTCCCCATACAGTGGAGATAATAGCATATCTTTCCTTCACTGACAAGCAGGCAATTATCAAGAAAGAACAGTCTCTTCCCAATAATTTCCTGCTCAGTCGAGCAGTGTAAATCCACCTTTAGTATCCACCTGCCCCATTATTCCTGTACTGTGACATCACTGTGTGCCTTATACCTGAACTGTGACATCATTACGTTTTCTTCTTATGCTATGAGATCATCTGTACTATGGGATTACGTCATGCATTGCTCCTGTGGTGGCATCACTTTGTCCATTATGCTTGTTCTATGCCAACATTGTCTACATTATCTTTATATTATGAGATATTGGTGCCAATATTCAAAAAGAGTCCAAAAACAGAGCCCGGGAACTATAGGTCGGTAAGTTTAACATCCGTCATGGGTAAACTGTTTGAAGGTTTTCTAAGCGATGCTATCTTGGAGTACCTCAATGAAAATAAGTAAATAACTCCATATCAGCATGGCTTCATGAGGGATCGGTCATGTCAAACTAGTTTAATAAGTTTCTATGAGGAGGTAAGTTCTAGACTTGACAGCGGCGAATCAATGGATGTCATATATCTGGACTTCTCCAAAGCATTTGACACTGTACCACATAAAAGGTTAGTATATAAAATGAGAATATGTCTGTATGTGGGTAAGTAACTGGCTCAGTGATAGAAAACAGAGGGTGGTTATTAATGGTACATACTCAGTATTGGGCCCTATTCTATTCAATATATTTATTTATGATCTTATAGAAGGCTTGCACAGTAAAATATCAATTTTTGCAGATGACACTAAACTGTGTAAAGTAATTAACACAGAAGAGGACAGTACACTGCTACAGATGGATCTGGATAGATTGGAGGCTTGGGCAGAGAAGTGGCAGATGAGGTTTAACACTGACAAATGTAAGGTTATGCACATAGGAAGGAATAATGCAAGTCACCAGTACATACTGAATGGTAAAACACTGGGTAACACTGACATGGAAAAGGACCTAGGAATTTTAGTGAACAGCAAAATAAGCTGTAGAAACCAGTGTCAGACAGCTGCTGCCAAGGCCAATAAGATAATGGGTTGCATCAAAAGAGGCATAGATGTCCGTGATGAGAACATAGTCCTGCCACTCTACAAATCACTAGTCAGACCACACATGGAGTATTGTGTACAGTTCTGGGCTCCTGTGAACAAGGCAGACATAGCAGAGCTGGAGAGGGTTCAGAGGAGGGCAACTAAAGTAATGACTGGAATGGGTGGACTACAGTACCCAGAAAGATTATCAAAATTGGGGTTATTCACTTTAGAAAAAAGACGACTGAGGGGAGATCTAATAACTATGTATAAATATATCAATAATCTTTTACTAGGCATTGCTCCCAATAGCCAGATTCCTACTCCACACTGATGATGGGCAAATACCCCAAAACAGCTGTCTGTGGATGGATACCATGCTTTGGCATAGGTGGTTTCCTTTTGGAGACTGCCCTTCCCTTGGTTGTTCCTTCCCGGTGAAAGGCCTGGCTAGTTTGACCGTCGTTGAGACACGTGATGGTGTCTCCGTGGTTTTCTTTTGATTTGCGTATTGCTTTCCCAGGGAGCCTTGTTTTAGATTCACCAACGTTGAGACTCGTGATGGTGTCTCTGTGGTGATGATGGTTGATCTCCCAGAGGTCAATCATCTTTTCTTAAATAATCTTTTACTAGGCATTGCTCCCACTAGCCAGATTCCTACTCCACACTGATGAGGGGCAAATACCCCGAAACAGCTGTCTGTGGATGGATACCATGCTTTAGCATAGGTGGTTTCCTTTTGGAGACTTCCCTTCCCTTGGTTGTTCCTTCCCGGTGAAAGGCCTGGCTAGTTTGACTGTCGTTGAGACACGTGATGGTGTCTCTGTGGTTTTCTTTTGATTTGCGTATTGCTTTTCCAGGGAGCCTTGTTTTAGATTCACCAACGTTGAGACTCGTGATGGTGTCTCTGTGGTGATGATGGTTGATCTTCCTGAGGTCAATCATCTTTTCTTAAATAATCTTTTACTAGGCATTGCTCCCACTAGCCAGATTCCTACTCCACACTGATGAGGGGCAAATACCCCAAAACAGCTGTCTGTGGATGGATACCATGCTTTGGCATAGGTGGTTTCCTTTTGAAGACTGCCCTTCCCTTGGTTGTTCCTTCCCGGTGAAAGGCCTGGCTAGTTTGACCGTCGTTGAGACACGTGATGGTGTCTCCGTGGTTTTCTTTTGATTTAAATATATCAGGGGTCAGTCCAGAGATCTCTCCCATGATCTTTTTATCCCCAGGACTGTGACCGTGACGCCTCGAGGAAAGAAGGTTTGTTCACAAACATAAAAGAGGATTCTTTACAGTAAGAGCAGTAAGACTATGGAACTCTCTGCCTGAGGAGGTGGTGATGGTAAGTTCACTAAAAGAGGTTAAGAGGGGTCTGGATGTATTTCTGGAGTGTAATAATATTACAGGTTATAGTTACTAGAGATGGGTTGTTGATCCAGGGAGTAATTCTGATTACCTGATTGGAGTCGGGAAGGAATTTTTTCCCCTAAAGTGAGGAAAATTGGCTTCTACCTCACAAGGGTTTTTTGCCTTCCTCTGGATCCACTTGCAGGGTAACAGGCCGAACTGGATGGACAGATGTCTTTTTTTCAGCCTTATAAACTATGTTACTATGTTATTATGTTACTAGATCACCAAATGCATTATCGCAGTAGAGTGACATCACTAGTTTCAAGGCTACTGAACCCTATCAATGCTAAATAGATTGTTTTTATGCTATGGGATCACTGTGCGCATGATCCATATTCTGTCCTGTGCCATTCCTTGGTGCATTATCCTTGTCCGTAAAGAAAGACAGATGACACAGATTAGGGGGCACCATTATCACAATAGTCGACTTTGGATCATAGTGAAGTGAGGTCCCATTCCAAATTTTCTCTATAATGCTCAAAAAGGAGCGTCTAATCTCAGGCTACTCTTTTAGAGAAGACCTGTCGCCTCTCGTGACATCTCTGTTTAGTAAATAAGTATATTCCTCATGCAAATACAATTCAAGAGCATCTTTTTGCCTTTATGTTTTATCATTCCTTTATTATTCCAGCTAGAGTGGAAATATTCCATGGATACAGTGAAAACTTGGTGTTACCACTCGGGAGTGTGTCCTTGTACAGTCTGACGCAGTCCAATCAGTATTGGCAGTGGCAGACTGTGTAAGGACACACCTATTTGACAATGACAATGCAAATACCCAGTTGGCAATTTATGCATAAACGTATAATAATAATAATAATAATAATAATCATCATCATCATCATCATCATAATAAAGGAAGGAAACAACACAAAACTATATAGAAAGATGGTTCAAAATTGTTTATTTCACAGTGAATGCAAATAGTTACTATAACAAGTATCAGGAGAGGAGACAGGTCCTCTTTAGCCGGAAAATCATATGCAAAATATTAAATTCAGTCAAAACGAGGGAGCCCTTTGTTCAATAAATTGTGAACTTGCAGGAAGTGTATTGCAGCCCTGTACTTAAAGAACTCTGGACTCTTCAGTGACACTATTTAATCTATTCTATCATCATAGAACATTGTCTTCATTGCAGAATAGGTCAACGTGCATGCTTTCCAGTGAGAGCAATTGAATTACCCCATTTTCTTCAGGCTAAGTGGCATAGAACTATCCTTGGAGATATCTTCATCAATGTCTGCGAGCTCAGTAATGCCGTACTACACTTGTAACACTTTGTAAATATTGAGAGCAAAGTAGAGGGCCGAAGGGCTATAACATGTCATGTTTGATGTGGTCCGGCTACGGCACCAACGAAAATTTGTACAAATATATACAGTAAGCGAAGTGCCTAAAGACTTGGAGATTGGAAGGGTTAGGATTGTGCTGCTTCTCACATTTATAGAGTCAATGCTAATGAATTTTCCCTAAGCAATGCCGTACCAGAACACGGCAAGAAATCCTGAAATACCAGATAGCATAATGAACACTGTGGGGCAGATTTACTAATACGGTCTGAAAGTAAGACAGTATAAACTTAGACTAGACAGTCTTGAACTGCGCCAGATAATAGCTAATGCTAAAAGGGATATTCCAGTTATATTAAGTTATCCCCTATCCATAGGATAGGGAATAACTATTAGATTGGTAGAGTCCTTCCACTGGGACCCGCACTGATCACAAGAACCCGTACCCCCATACACCTCAGAAATGATTGGAGCGGCCAGTCGCACATGCATGAGACCGGTCCGTTCATTTCCATGGGAATTCCGGGGACAGCTGAACGCTGTACTCGGCTATCTCCAGAACGCCCATAGAAACTAATGGAGTTGCCCGCGCATGTGTATGGAGGTATGGGGCCCCAGTTCTCGTGATCAGTAGGGGTCCCGGTGGTAGGACCCCCACCAATCAAATAGTTATCCCCTATCCTTTGGATAGGGGATAACAATATAACCAGAATACCCCTTTAATGATAAATCTGGCAAATCTTTACACTGTCGAGTAGGGATAAGCGAACCGAACCGTAACGAAACAGATTCGTTACAAACTTTCCCAAAAGTTCGGTTCGTCACCGAACCGAATTTTGAGAAAGTTCGTAAAGAATCTGGTTAAAATAACGGCAACGCAAAATATACGCATATTTATTGAGAATGTACGCTAATGCGTACATATTCAGTTAAGTAGCGTACCTTTGACAACGCTAGACTGTATGTTCGTTACTTGAGTAGGAATGTTCGCAGACGCAGTGTATGCGTACGCTAATGCGTACATATTCAGTTAAGTAGCGTACAATTGACAACGCTACACTGTATGTTCGTTACTTGAGTAGGAATGTCCGCAGACGCAGTGTATGAGTACGCTAATGCGTACATATTCAGTTAAGTAGCGTACCTTTGACAACGCTAGACTGTATGTTCGTTACTTGAGTAGGAATGTTCGCAGACGCAGTGTATGCGTACGCTAATGCGTACATATTCAGTTAAGTAGCGTACCTTTGACAACGCTACACTGTATGTTCATTACTTGAGTAAGAATGTTCGCAGACGCAGTGTATGTGTACGCTAATGAGTACATATTCAGTTAAGTAGCGTACAATTGACAACGCTAGACTGTATGTTCGTTACTTGAGTAGGAATGTCCGCAGACGCAGTGTATGAGTACGCTAATGCGTACATATTCAGTTAAGTAGCGTACAATTGACAACGCTACACTGTATGTTCGTTACTTGAGTAGGAATGTTCGCAGACGCAGTGTATGAGTACGCTAATGCGTACATATTCAGTTAAGTAGCGTACCTTTGACAACGCTACACTGTATGTTCGTTATTTGTGTGGGAATGTTCGCATTAGCATACACATTAGTGTAAATTCTCAAATATGCGTATATTTTGCGTCGCCGTTGTTGAAGTCACTTGGATTTTTTCCACTTTTTTCATTGTAATAGCAACTGCAAGTAAACGACACTATACCCTATCAGACTCCCATTATTGTAGCAGCAATTACTCAGCCATTATAGCAAGGTTTGTTTTAGGTTCGGTTCGTACGAATCCGAACTTCACGAAAATTCGCCGAAGCGAACCTAACTTTTCAAAAGTTCGCTCATCCCTACTGTCGAGTCCATGCGTCAGCCACCTCTGCTATGAAACTATGACTCCTAGCAGCTCCATATGGTTCTATTGAAGTTCCTAAAACAGCTGAGCATTTGTGCATGTTGGGAGTTGTAGTTTCTCATCAGCAGACGTGCAGGAAATTGACGACCCTCGTTATAGTCTAACTTGACATCGCCTATGTTTTTGCTAAGTTTGGTGAACAATGTTGTGTAAGATTTGGTGAACAACAGTGTGTAAGCCACACCCCCTTTCGACGGGGCCACACCCACTTCCGTTAAGCTATGTCGCCTTATCTGACAAGTCGCAAATGTGTCATAAAGTGTCTAAAACACTTAAGAAACGTGTTGAAAAGAATGTGTGCCAGTTTTTGGTGCAGAATTCTGGTGAATTTTGATTACCACAATACTGTAAACCTCCTCCAAATTATTTTCAATTAAAGCCACTCTAGGTAGATAAAATTCTGATTTATTTGAAAACAATGCGGATGTTTAATGCTGTATTCATACAGATATATCCACCTATAACTTTGAGAAAATTTTGTCAACTCTTTTAGGACACAGTCTATTTTTATTTTTCTATGTTTTTATTTATTTATTTTTTCATTTTCTATTCACTTAGCTGAATATGGGCTTTTTTGGGGATAAATTGTATATTTTAATTGCACTTTTACTGGAAAATGGGAAAAAAATCTGTGTGTTGTGAAATTGGAAAAAAATGGAAATTCTGCCAAAGTTTTGACATGATGATGACCTTATTCTGCTGGTCAGTATGAATACAGCGATACCAACTTTATATAGTTTTTATTATATTTTACTACTTAAAACCTAAAATTTTTTTATTTGCATTGCCATATTCTGATTTCTGTAACTTTTTTGCATTGCTGTCCATAGAGCTGAGTTTTTAATGGCAGCATTTTGGGGCAAGTGCAACATTTTGGTCAGTTTTTATCCTATTTTTTGGTTGGGAGGGGCAAGGTACCCAACAATGGCAAATTGTGTAATTTTTTCTTTTTTTTAATTATGGCAAGAAAAATATATTTATTCCCCCTGCAAGAAAATTATATTTAAATTTGAATAGTTTGGCAATTTTTAGATACAGAGATACCAGTCATGTTTACTTGTTTTATTGTTTATTTTGTGTAAAATTATCTGTAAAATAGGGAAAGGGAGGTGATTTGAATTTTTAGTATTCTTTGTGTTTCTTTTTACTGGAATTTTTAGCCCTCTTAAGGAACTTGAGCATGCAATCCTCTGATCATTTTTCCCATAAACCAAAATAGAATACTATTGTAGTATATGGGATTCTGATGTTCTGCCTGTGAATCTGTGTTTGCTCCATTCAAACGGGGAACACGGACCCCCATTTTCGTGATTGCTCCAACAATCATAGATCCACCCATCAGGAAGTTATCTCCTATCTTATGCATAGGGCATAGGCTGTCTTAATGGGACAACCCCTTTAACTCAATTGCTATTCAATTCCTCTTTCATTTTCAGCATATGAAATGTCATGCAAAGTGACCTTTTTAGCAACATTAGTTCTGCAGACAAATTACAAGGAACATTTGCTTTTACTATTCATGTACAGTTAATATAGTAATATATATATATATAACAAAACAAGACGTTGTGTGAGTTAGTTAATCTTCCAGTTAACTTCCATAAACCGATAAATTACAAAATATCTTCCTTTTTTAAAGCTTTTTCATTTTCAGCAGCAAACAAAAATATTAAATCGATGAAGTCAACCTAAGTTTTAATTTTGACCACCATCTTCCAGTAAGCCCCAGCTTCCAAGTCCTGTCTAAACTTTTCGAACGTTTGACCTAGAGTGAAATGGATGAAACTGTTCAAGCTGCACACTGTCGAGGCTGAGAAGGAAAATAGAGGAGAAGGAAATAAGCAGATGGCTAAAGATGAAGGTCAAATCAGATTGAGAAGTTTGTCAAAATGTGATGACATCAGTAATCTGTAAACTGTTATTGCACCTAGCTGGAGGTGCTGAAAAACATTTTGAAATGACAGAAAAAAACACTGAAGTCTCCAGCACGCAGGCAAGGAATGATCGCCCGGAGTGGTTCTACTCCATGGATGAATGCCAGATGCGGGGAGCGACATATCTGGAATTAATGATATTAAACATGCTTTTCTTTTATGCTCAATAATAACTCTATTATGATTGATACAGACCGCAGACACTTTATCCGGCACAAATGGAATCGTCTGTCATTGACTATATTAAATCATCAATTTCTGCATGATGAGGATCGTTTAAGGTAACTAATCATCTGTCTCGTTCTGCAGTCTTTAAGGGTGATCAGATAACATTTTGAATACTGCCTGAGCAACCGTGACAATCTAACCCTTCCTTGTAAGGATTGAGAGGGGCCCATTATGCCGTCAAACCCTGTGAAAATATCATGGCTTTTTCTCTACATAATACGCTGCTGTAAATAAATCACTCTCCGCAGCAAAGTTTATTGATCACGAGCACTTCCTTGCTTGTGTCTAGTGAAGTCTCTACAGAATAAAATGCTGCTTTGTATTTTGTCCTGTCAAAATATTAAACGGCTCTGTCAAGAAGAGTCAGCCCAGCATTGATGGTGTAATTCTGTTCCAACCTTCTACATTTTGCTGTTTTTATTTATTTTTTTATCCCTATTGGACTCCTGGCTCACAAAGCACAATTTTTTTTTAGCCTTCCAATTATAGCCTCATAAGATTATAAATAGAGATGAGCGAGCACTAAAATGTTCGGGTGCTCGTTACTCGAGTCGAATTTTTCCCGATGCTCGGGTGCTCATTTCGAATAACGAACCCCATTGAAGTCAATGGGAGACTCGAGCATTTTTTGCAGGGGACCAAGGCTCTGCCTAGGGAAGGCTGGGTGAAAACCTGGAAACCTCAGAAAATGATGGAAACACCATGGAAATGGACAGGAAACAGCAGGGGCAGCATGCATGAATGCCTCTGAGGCTGCCTAATCCCACCATTACCCCAAATTCTCGGGCAACAGCCTGGTGGTGACCTTCAAGGCAATTGTGCTCACCCAGACCATAAAAATTTATCATGGCCCTGTATGGCTATGACTACAGAGTGACCGAGTTACACTGCAGGAGCAGGCAAAGCACATAAAAATTTATTGAGGCCCTGTATGGCTGTGACTACAGAGTGACCGAGTTACAGTGCGGGAGCAGGCGAAGCACATAAAAATTTACAGTGGCCCTGTATGGCTGTGACTACAGAGTGACCGAGTTACAGTGCAGGAGCAGGTGAAGCACATAAAAATTTATCGAGGCCCTGTATGGCTGTGACTACAGAGTGACCGAGTTACAATGCAGGAGCAGGCGAAGCACATAAAAATTTATCGAGGCCCTGGATGGCTGTGACTACAGAGTGACCGAGTTACAGTGCAGGAGCAGGCGAAGCACATAAAAATTTATCGTGGCCCTGTATGGCTGTGACTACAGAGTGACCGAGTTACAGTGCAGGAGCAGGCGAAGCACATAAAAATGTATTGAGGCCCTGTATGGCTGTGACTACAGAGTGACCGAGTTACAGTGCAGGAGCAGGCGAAGCACATAAAAATTTATCGTGACCCTGTATGGCTTGGACTACAGAGTGACCGAGTTACAGTGCAGGAGCAGGCAAAGCACATAAAAATTTACAGTGGCCCTGTATGGCTGTGACTACAGAGTAACCGAGTTACAGTGCAGGAGCAGGCGAAGCACATAAAAATTTAGCGTGACCCTGTATGGCTGTGACTACAGAGTGGCCGAATTACAGTGCAGGAGCAGGCGAAGCACATAAAAATTTATCGAGGCCCTGTATGGCTGTGACTACAGAGTGACCGAGTTACACTGCAGGAGCAGGCGAAGCACATAAAAATTTATCGAGGCCCTGTATGGCTGTGACTACAGAGTGGCCGAATTACAGTGCAGGAGCAGGCGAAGCACATAAAAATTTATCGAGGCCCTGGATGGCTGTGACTACAGAGTGACCGAGTTACAGTGCAGGAGCAGGCGAAGCACATAAAAATTTATCGTGGCCCTGTATGGCTGTGACTACAGAGTGACCGAGTTACAGTGCAGGAGCAGGCGAAGCACATAAAAATTTATTGAGGCCCTGTATGGCTGTGACTACAGAGTGACCGAGTTACAGTGCAGGAGCAGGCGAAGCACATAAAAATTTATCGTGACCCTGTATGGCTTGGACTACAGAGTGACCGAGTTACAGTGCAGGAGCAGGCGAAGCACATAAAAATTTACAGTGGCCCTGTATGGCTGTGACTACAGAGTGACCGAGTTACAGTGCAGGAGAAGGCGAAGCACATAAAAATTTATCGTGGCCCTGTATGGCTGTGACTACAGAGTGACCGAGTTACAGTGCAGGAGCAGGCGAAGCACATAAAAATTTATTGAGGCCCTGTATGGCTGTGACTACAGAGTGACCGAGTTACAGTGCAGGAGCAGGCGAAGCACATAAAAATTTATCGTGACCCTGTATGGCTTGGACTACAGAGTGACCGAGTTACAGTGCAGGAGCAGGCGAAGCACATAAAAATTTACAGTGGCCCTGTATGGCTGTGACTACAGAGTGACCGAGTTACAGTGCAGGAGCAGGCGAAGCACATAAAAATTTATCGAGGCCCTGTATGGCGGCGGTGACAACAGAGTGATTGCGTTAGACTGAGGTAGCTGGTGAACCACCCAAAAATTTTGCCTGACACAGCATGGTGGTGACACCACCAATGCCTTTGTCCGACTGAGATTGCAGTCAAATGGCTGTAGGTGAGCCTCCCAAAAATTTTTTTTGGAAGTGTCTGAAGTCCACCCTCGAAAAAAAAAAATTTTGTGTCTGTGGTTGACGATACTGAAAAATTGTTTTAGATTGTCTGTAGTTGACGCTCCGGAAAAATTGTTTGGAGAGAGGGCCTGTAGGTGGCCCTCCGGAAACATTGTCTTAAAAGAGTGCCAGTTGGCCCTCTAAAAAATTCCCTTTTGGGTCAGCGTTTGGCAATGAAGAGAAGGAAGAGGAGGAGGAGGAGTAGAGGAGATGAATCGGATACATAAGGAATCTTATTCTTTAGCTGCTTTCCCATGGAGGAGATTTGAATTCTGGTGAAATCCAGGCTTTGTTTATTTTAATAAGCGTCAGCCTGTCAGCGCTGTCAGTTGACAGGCGTGTACGCTTATCGGTGATGATGCCACCAGCTGCACTGAATACCCGCTCTGACAACACGCTAGTGGCAGGGCAGGCCAGCACCTCCAAGGCGTACAGCGCCAGTTCAGGCCACGTGTCCAGCTTTGAAACCCAGTAGTTGTATGGAGCAGAGTGATCACATAGGACGTTGGTATGGTCAGCTAGGTACTCCCTCACCATCTTTCTGTAAAGCTCACCCCTACTCTGCCTAGACTGGGGACAAGTGACAATGTCTTGCTGGGGTGACATAAAACTGGCAAAGGCCTTGGAGAGCGTTCCCCTGCCAGTGCTGGACAAGCTGCCTGCTCGCCTCCTCTCCTCCGCTACTTGACCCACAGAACCACTCCCTCTGCCGCTAGCGGCGTCAGATGGGAAGGATTGTTTCAGCTTGTGCACCAGGGCCTGTTGATATTGATTCACTCTCATACTCCTTTCCTCTACAGGGATGAGAGTGGAAAGGTTCTGCTTGTACCGTGGGTCCAGGAGAGTGAACACCCAGTAATCGGTGTTTGAAAAAATGCTACTAACGCGAGGGTCATGGGATAGGCAGCCTAACATGAAGTCTGCCATGTGCGCCAGAGTCGCAACACGCAAGAATTCCCTCTCCTCACTGGCCTGACTCTCCATTTCCTTCTCCTCCTCCTCTTCAGCCCATACACGCTCAAGAGTTAAGAAGGACTGAGCATTGGTACCCTCTTCTGTCTTGCCAACATTCTCCTCCTCCTCTTCCTCCTCATCCTCATCCCCCTCCTCCAATACGCGCTGAGAAACAGACCGGAGGGTGCTCTGGCTATCAAGCGACATATCTTCTTCCCCCATCTCCTGTGAAAAGCGCAAAGCTTCTGATTTCATGCTGAGCAGTGAGTTTTTCAACAGGCAAAGCAGCGGGATGGTGAGGCTGATAATGGCATAGCCGCTGACCATCTGTGTTGACTCCTCAAAGTTGCTCAACACCTGACAGATATCAGACATCCACATCCACTCCTCATTGTAGACTTGAGGAAGCGGACTGACCTGACTACCAGTTCTGGTGGAAGTTGACATCTGGCAGTCTACAATCGCTCTGCGCTGCTGGTAAACTCTGGATAACATGTTTAAAGGGGTTCTGCAGGTTTTAATATCTGGTGATCTATCCTCTGGCCTGGGCGGGGCTAAGCTCTGTTCACATGAATGGAGCTTAGCCCCGCCCAGGCCAGTGATACTAGTCGTGACGTCACTGGCCTGCGGGTAAACACTGAGAAGGCCGCGGCGTTCCTGTAGCGCCGCTGCCTTCTCAAACAGCTGATCGGCGGGGGCCCCGGGTGTCGGGCCGCAGCCGATCAGATACTGATGATCTATCCAGAGGATAGATCATCAGATATTAAAACCTGCAGAACCCCTTTAATGTCGAATTCCATCTCGTGGTCAAGTCACACAACAGTCGGTGAGCTGGCAGTTGTAGGCGCCGCTGCGCTGCCCTGAGAGTGGCAGCATCTGTGGTTGACTTGCGGAAATGCGCACAGATGTGGAGCACCTTGGTGAGCAAATCTGACAAATTGGGGAATGTCTTGAGGAACCGCTGAACCATGAGATTGTGTCATGTGTCAATCTGCCGAGTTGCAGAGCCGCCACCAGGTTATGCCTGTTGTCACACACAACCATGCCTGGCTTGAGGTTCAGTGGTGCCAGCCACAGATCGGTCTGCGCTGTGATGCCCTGTAACAGCTCTTGGGCTGTGTGCCTTTTGTCACCTAAGCTCAGCAGTTTGAGCACCGCCTGCTGGCGCTTACCCACGGCACTGCTGCTGCGCCTAGAGCTACCGACTGAAGGCGCCGTGCCCATGGATGGTAATTCAGAGGAGGAGGAGGAGTTGGAGGAAGAGGCATAGTACATCTGAGAAACCGTGACCGAGGTAGGCCCCGCAATCCTCGGTGTGGGCAGTATAGTACATGAGCGGCCCCAGGGTCAGACTTGGTCCCAGCCTCCAAAAAGTTAACCCAATGTGCCGTCAGTGAGATATAGTGTCCCTGCCCGGCAGCACTTGTCCACGTGTCCGTGGTTAGGTGGACCTTATCACTAACCGCGTTGGTCAGGGCACGGATGATGTTCTCTGACACGTGCTGGTGTAGGGCTGGGACGGCACATCGGGAAAAATAGTGGCGGCTGGGGACCAAGTACCGAGGGACAGCCACCGCCATCAGGTTGCGGAAAGACTCAGTCTCTATCAGTCTATAGGGCAGCATCTCCAGGCTCAACAATTTGGAGATGTGGACGTTTAGGGCTTGGGCATGTGGGTGGCTGGAATTGTATTTGCGCTTGCGCTCAAATGTCTGCTGCAAAGACAGCTGAACGCTGTGCTGGGACACATTAGTGGAGGAACGTGGAGTTGAAGGGGTGGTTGTAGGGCGGGAGGCGCTCGTGCCGGGGTCCTGGCCGGGGGGTTGACTCGCCGAGTCAGCATATGACACAGGGGAAGGGGCAGTGGTGTGACCCGCAGGCGGTGAACGGCCTTGGTTCCACTGAGTTGGGTGTTTAGCACTCATATGCCTGCGCATGCTGGTAGTGGTTAGGCTGGTAGTGGTGGCTCCCCTGCTGATCCTGGTGTGGCACAGTTTGCACACCACAGTCTGTCGGTCATCCTCACTTTCTTTAAAAAACCTCCAGACTTGCGAACATCTAGGCCTTGGCACGGGAGCTTGACTCCGTGAAACAGTTGCTGATCTACCTGCTCTGGCCCTGCTTCTCCCTCTGGCCACCCCACTGCCTCTTCCAACCTGTTCTGGTGCTGCACTTGCCAACCGAGCTCGGGTCAGTCACCTCATCATCCACCAGCTCTTCCTCCGATTCCTCACTCTGCTCCCCCCTCGGACTTACTGCCCTGACAACAACGTCACTGTCTGACAACCGTGTTTCATTATCTTCATCATTATCATCCGACACCTCTTCACGCACTACTTGCACTAAGTTCACACTCTCGTCACCCACAGACTGCGAAAGTTCGAAATTTTGGGCATCGGGACAGAGCAACTGCTCAGGTTGCTCTTGAGCAGTGGTTTGTGTCTCTGGTTAGGGTCCTGAAAAGAGTACCTGTGAGTATGCCGGACCTGAATCCATATTTTCGGTGGGGGGGGGCAGGCTGGGGGGAAGGAGGTTGAGCTGGAGGAGACAGAGGTCTACTCCCTTGGCTAGAGTGGGTGGGCTGCGTGGAAGACTGGGTGGTGGATAAATTACTGGACGCATTGTCCGCTATCCACGTCATCAACTGTTCGCACTGTTGTGAGCTATTGCACCGCAAACCACTCAATTTTGCACTGCACTGTAGGATATATAACTGAGAGAAAAAACGTATTCTCTAGACTGCGGCTAGTGTACCGCACACCTCACAATTGTTCACTGGACTGTAGTTTATATAACTGAGTGAAAAAACATATTTTCTAGACTGCGGCTAGTGTATCGCACACCTCACAATTGTTCACTGAACTGTAGTTTATATAACTGAGAATAAAAACGTATTCTCTAGACTGCGGATAGTGTATCGCACACCTCACAATTGTTCACTGGACTGTAGTTTATATGACTGAGAATAAAAACGTATTCTCTAGACTGCAGCTAGTGTACCGCACACCTGACAATTGTTCACTGGACTGTAGTTTATATAACTGAGAATAAAAACATATTCTCTAGACTGCGGCTAGTGTACCGCACACCTCACAATTGTTCACTGGACTGTAGTTTATATAACTGAGTGAAAAAATGTATTCTCTAGACTGCGGCTAGTGTATCGCACACCTCACAATTGTTCACTGGACTGTAGTTTGTATAACTGAGAATAAAAACCTATTATGTAGAATGCGGCTAGTGTACCGCACACCTCACAATTGTTCACTGGACTGTAGTTTATATAACTGAGAATAAAAACGTATTCTCTAGCCTGCGGCTAGTCTATCGCATACCTCACAATTGTTCACTGTACTGTAGTTTATATAACTGAGAATAAAAAAGTATTCTCTAGACTGCGGCTAGTGTATCGCACACCTCACAATTGTTCACTGGATTGTAGTTTATATAACTGAGAATAAAAACGTATTCTCTAGATGGCGGCTAGTGTACCGCACACCTCACAATTGTTCACTGGACTGTAGTTTATATAACTGAGAATAAAAACGTATTCTCTAGACTGCGGCTAGTGTATCGCACACCTCACAATTGTTCACTGGACTGTA